>PIJE02000098.1:469630-637130 GCA_002895965.2 Coryphaenoides rupestris
ACAGTACACAACAACACAGGACACTTCACACACACACTATGATGTGCATCACAGCTAGTATCACACTGTAGCCACACACACACACACACTCTCATACACACTCACTGAAGCATGCATGTTGAGGGGCCGTCCACTCTAGCCTGTGGTCCTGTCAACAGCTGTAGTCCTACACCTGTATATTTAGTACCTCTGCAGCGGCAGAGGTACTAAGGCCTGCAGCCGGGGCCTGCAGCCGGGGCCTCGGAGGCTCACACATCTGTGAACATGACACGAGTGTTATTTGAATGATGAGAGGCAAGGCTGTAGCCATGGAGTCAATATTGGGGGAGGGGGACTAAATCTATTGGCCAAGGCTTTAGTACAGTGGATAAGCTCTCATATTATAACAATTGTGCATTTTATGAGAAAAGCATGACATTTCTAACATAGTTAGTGCAACATAAGGTTTATTTTCAGATGTGGAGGGAAGTCAGATTTGACCTGTGAAGACCGTGAGAGGTCAAATCCAAGATGGCCGCCAGTCTCTCGGGTAAACACGCTTAATTTTGGAACCAAACAGTGTAGAAAAACATTTAAGGTGTCATTTCCAACTAAATTGGGGATGCCCATTCATTTGGTGATACTTGAGATCGCCAGAATTCAAGAAAATGCATTTAGGTCAAGATCATGGTAGAAATTGACCAAAAAGCTGTCAATCAGTTGAAATTTGCAAATGAACACCCAGTGGTTGATTGGGTGGGCAGCGGTTCCGCGTGGCCCCACCCACGCCCACCCGTTGCTACATGAAAACCAGGCATCCCCACCAGCTCTGTCAACTGGAGGCAAAATTCGGATTGGGGTTAAAGCAGATCTACTTCGCTGCCTAGAATCAGATCTGCTCGAAAACAATAGTGTGCCTATGGCTGATGCAACAATTCTCGATGGTGCAGCTGTGGTTCAAATGCTAAATCCTGGAACATCAAGAACATTTCAAGAGTATGGAGAAAGAGTGTTTGCACCATACATCTCTGCTCAACTTGAGAAAAGCAGCCGCATTGACCTTGTCTGGGATGTATACCTACCTGCCAGCCTGAAAGCCTCAACCAGACAAAAGAGGGGAAAGGGCACCAGGAAAAGGGTGGCTCCTTGTTTGCTTTCCTGTCACGCAGAGTTGTTCATCTTCGTCTCGCAGAGGGTAAGGAACTGTATGCAACTCCTGCTGAGTCATACTTGGCCTGCCTTGCCCCGTGTTCTCAAGAGGAGGCCGACACTCATCTACTTCTCATACACACTCACTGAAGCATGCATGTTGAGGGGCCGTCCACTCTAGCCTGTGGTCCTGTCAACAGCTGTAGTCCTACACCTGTATATTTAGTACCTCTGCAGCGGCAGAGGTACTAAGGCCTGCAGCCGGGGCCTGCAGCCGGGGCCTCGGAGGCTCACACATCTGTGAACATGACACGAGTGTTATTTGAATGATGAGAGGCAAGGCTGTAGCCATGGAGTCAATATTGGGGGAGGGGGACTAAATCTATTGGCCAAGGCTTTAGTACAGTGGATAAGCTCTCATATTATAACAATTGTGCATTTTATGAGAAAAGCATGACATTTCTAACATAGTTAGTGCATAACATAAGGTTTATTTTCAGATGTGGAGGGAAGTCAGATTTGACCTGTGAAGACCGTGAGAGGTCAAATCCAAGATGGCCGCCAGTCTCTCGGGTCTAATGTTCAAACACGCTTAATTTTGGAACCAAACAGTGTAGAAAAACATTTAAGGTGTCATTTCCAACTAAATTGGGGATGCCCATTCATTTGGTGATACTTGAGATCGCCAGAATTCAAGAAAATGCATTTAGGTCAAGATCATGGTAGAAATTGACCAAAAAATAAGCTGTCAATCAGTTGAAATTTGCAAATGAACACCCAGTGGTTGATTGGGTGGGCAGCGGTTCTGCGTGGCCCCACCCACGCCCACCCGTTGCTACATGAAAACCAGGCATCCCCACCAGCTCTGTCAACTGGAGGCAAAATTCGGATTGGGGTTAAAGCAGATCTACTTCGCTGCCTAGAATCAGATCTGCTCGAAAACAATAGTGTGCCTATGGCTGATGCAACAATTCTCGATGGTGCAGCTGTGGTTCAAATGCTAAATCCTGGAACATCAAGAACATTTCAAGAGTATGGAGAAAGAGTGTTTGCACCATACATCTCTGCTCAACTTGAGAAAAGCAGCCGCATTGACCTTGTCTGGGATGTATACCTACCTGCCAGCCTGAAAGCCTCAACCAGACAAAAGAGGGGAAAGGGCACCAGGAAAAGGGTGGCTCCTTGTTTGCTTTCCTGTCACGCAGAGTTGTTCATCTTCGTCTCGCAGAGGGTAAGGAACTGTATGCAACTCCTGCTGAGTCATACTTGGCCTGCCTTGCCCCGTGTTCTCAAGAGGAGGCCGACACCCATCTACGTATAGAGAGAGAGAGAGAGAGAGAGAGAGAGAGAGAGAGAGAGAGAGAGAGAGAGAGAGGCCATATTAACATACGCCTAGAGAAGAGACCAAAGATAATCTATGTATGTGTGTGTCTGCCTGCCTGCCTGCGTGCATGCGTGTGTGTGTGTGTATGTGTATGTGTATGTGCGTGTGTGTGTGTGTGTGTGTGTGCGTGTGCGTGTGCGTGTGCGCACATGTGTGTGTGTGTGTCAGAGTACACTCTAAGCCAGCCTGGGTTCATTGCAGTGCTAATCTCAGGCTCCTGGAACAGCAGATTTAACTCATACACTAAAAGCTTTTCTCACACTCACACACTACACACCCACTCAGATTCACCACGTGTGTGTGTGTGTGTGTGTTTGTGTGTGCGTATGTGTTTCGGAGAACATGATGGATGCCTAAAGCACTGCAAGACATTGGACTGTTGACATGTGTGTGTGTGTGTGTGTGTGTTTCATGTGTTCCAGGAGCACGCGGTGACCATGCCCTGCACATGGGTGATGGCGTGTGCGTACGCTCCCTCAGGCTGTGCCGTAGCGTGCGGGTGTGTAGACACGGGTCCTGCCTCGTACCATAGAGCGCATGCATACTATGCATAGAGCATAGTATGCATGCACCTTCTCTTCATGTGCTTTTTATAATATGTTAAATATGGTTCAACTCAAGTCAAAGTCCACCTCGGGCTGGGCAATATATCGATGTTAATGTTATATCGATATTGTGATATGAGACTAGATATCGTATGGCATAAGTGTTGTCTAAATGGTTTTAGTAGCTGCATTATAGTCAATTGATTCATGAGTCATCTTCTGAACTTACCAGAATGTTCTCGCTGTTCAGTTTTTTTGCCCACTTAGTCCACATTACTGATGTGTGATTATTTAGAAGAAATCTCACAGGAGTATACAAAAATAGGCTTTAAATGTGGTTATGTTATATCGACTATATATTTATGTATAGAATGACCAGAAAACATGCTATATCGTGATATGTATAACTATCAATATATTAAATTATCTATATCGGGATAGAAGATTTTGGCCAAATCAACCTTGCATGCAAAATCTCAAGTCTTTTCCCATGATTTCCAGTTTAGCGATGACTGTCCAGTTTTGACACGCATTCTTTGACCCTTTGACCCTTCTGTCCCACAGTGGATTGGATAACAAGTGTTCCGTCTACCCGCTGTCATTGGACAAGAACGAGAACCTGGCCGCCAAGAAGAAGTCGGTGGCCATGCACACCAACTACTTGTCTGGTTGCAGCTTCACCAACTCTGACATGCAGGTGAGTACCTGGGGGGAGGGGCCGAGGGGTCATGAAGGGGTCGCAGGCCAACCGAGAAGCGATGCGTATTGTCACGTGTGCAGATGGGAAGGCGCATTGCCAGCTAAGAAGCCATCTTGCCAGCCTTCAAATGATCCGCGTGTGTCCGACCTTGTGACCACAGCGCTTCAGACCAATCAGAGCCCTACAAGGAACTACTGGCAGCAGCTACGGGGGCGTTCTACCAATCACCTGCCAAGTCCTTTTGGAAATACTTGCCTTACTTCTGTTTCCATGGACGACTTCCCAGATGGTTCTGTGTAACAAAGCATTTGGCGCTGCAGGTTCAGGTTTGTGGGGATGTTGTTGTGAGAGCCTTCGCTGAAAACAATGGTTCCAATGTTTTGGGATGCTGAAGGGTCTTTTTAGCTGCCAGAGTGGAACAATCTACCGGCCAAGCAATTGTTTCTAATAGGTAACCCAGATTTTTTTTTTGCCAAATGGGCCAGTCTGGTGTGTCTGCCGTGGGCTGGTGCCAGGTGTCCACTTTGGATCCTGCCGCTGCCGATGTTCGTACGTTGACACGTTCCGTACTGCGACCGCCCGCAGACTGAAATGGCTGAGGTCGTTGTAGCTGCGTTCCTCCTGCTGCGACACCTGTGTTACACGCAGCTGGTTCAGGTCTCAGCCCTTCACCCGCTGATGAGAGAACACAGCGAATGAGCCCAGAACACATATCCCACGCAGGGGTGAAGCGATGAGTGAGACGAGAGGAAGGAGAGAGGATGCGAGGGCGCTGACAGAATGGGAGATGAGGAGATATTTAGTTGTTAATAATTTACTGGCTCAGAGGAGCAGAACAAGGGGGGGTGGTGGTGGGGGGAGGAGAGGGGGGAGGGAAGAGAGAAGATGGCAAAAGTGTGACAGTCCTCCGCTGCTGGTGTATTAATAGACGCTGAGTGGCCTTTATCTGGCCCAGAGTGCACTGACCTAAGGGGAGTGTTTCAGGGGGAAGCATTTCACACACATACACGCAGACATGGGACAACAATATGCATTAGTGTGTGTGTGTGTGTGTGTGTGTTTGTATTACACGTTGTTTCCGTGTGCTTGCTTCCCGCATCTTTTTCTCGTCTCAAATACTCGACAACGCGGAGATGTACGTGGAAAGATGAAAAAGCAGCTGGTTTCTTCTTCATACTTATTATTACTGTTCCTATTTCTCTCTCTATCTCACTCTCACACACACATCACAGAGGCACATAAAATTTGCATTATATTTATTATATTATGCATCTTTTCTTATCTGGTGAAGCCATTAAGCACTAACTTTGTACAACATGGGCATGTGATTCATAGGCTAGTTTTGTTTTTTTTAACCGCCATCTCAATTTATTGAGCTAAAGTCACAATATCTATACGTTGTTTATTTTTTCACTCATGAGAGTTGGCACCAGATTCGAATAACAAATAAAATATGGCGTCCGTTTAGTCGATTTGACCCCGAGGTTGCCTGACGTTCACTAAAAACTGCTCTTGACAGACGCATGTGACAGTAATCCTCCGCTTTGCCTCTTTGTGGGACGGGAGGCAGGAAGTGGAAGCTTTTAACGCGTGCGGCCATTAGCCAGCTGTTCACTGACCGTGTGTAGAGAGAGACAGAGAGCGTGTGTGTGTGTGCGTGTGTGTGTGTGTGTGTGTGTGTGTGTGCGTGTGTGTGTGTGTGTGCGCGTGTGTGTGTGTGCATGTGCGTGTGTGTGCCTATGTGCGTGCGTGTTTCATTTATAAATATAAATAAGAACGATCATTAATATATTATCCTGACATACTTATACTTGTATGTTCTGAAACAACACATTTTGGAAATATTTTGTTTCTGGTCACAGACCATGAGGTAAAAATAGACCATAAGACCAAGGGCCTACTTCAATTATAAATATTTACAGTAGTTAGAATGACCCAATGTTGACCTGGAGCTATCTCTACTTACCACTAGAGAGCAGCATTCTACCTGTTTTTCATCTGAGCACCAACTGTACTGTACTGTAATAATATTAATAATAAAGGGTAATATTTTTGCAAAATAGAGGGCGACATTATCTACTTTTGAATCCTTTACATTTTAAATCCAATAACAACAACAAGTCCCTTTGAAACTTTGCAATTATGTTTTGTAATTACTAATTTGTGTGACTCCGTCCCTCAGCTCCTGACGTCCAGCGGTGACGGGACGTGCGCGCTGTGGGACGTGGAGAGCGGCCAGCTGCTGCAGAGCTTCCACGGGCACACGGCGGACGTCCTGTCCCTGAACCTGGCGCCCTCGGAGACCGGCAACACCTTCGTCTCTGGGGTGCGTGTTGAGAACCATCAATCATAATCATCATTATCATATCGATCCATGCAGCAAGTCCTGTCGTTCGTGTTAATGAGTGTCTTCTCGGTGTGTGTGTGTGTGTGTGTGTGTGTGTGTGTGTGTGTGTGTGTGTGTGTGTGTGTGTGTGTGTGTGTGTGTGTGTGTGTGTGTGTGTGTGTGTGTTGACGTCAGGGCTGCGACAAAAAGGCCAACGTGTGGGACATGCGCTCCGGGCAAAACGTCCAGTCGTTTGAGACCCACGAGTCAGATATTAACTGTGTGAAGTGAGTCCCGGCGTCCCGTTGTTGCACCACACGTATGACGCGCTTCATGCCATCCATTGACTTGGTGGCACACATGAAAACACGCACACACGTCGTCCTCCGTGGATTCACCACAAATCAAACGTGATTCTCCAAATTCGACCTATGTAAGACCGGCATGATGTAAGTTTTTCCATTAGCAGCTTCTACTGGCTCAAGTTAGCTACAGTCATAGCTATTCAATTCCCAACATAACCCACCGTGGGAAAATAGTGGACCAGAATAAAATTCCCTGGATGGATTGACGGATATGGATAGGTTTGTCATATTATAATGCTGATACGCTGATCGAGATAACTAAACACTGAACCTCCTCAGAATGTGACTGGATCCTTCGTGTGACAGAAGAAGTGTTTCAGCCCATTTGTTTGCTTGTTGTGTAAGTAAGTCAGTGGGTGAGCGGGAACGTGTTGTTGTGTTGTTGTTGTTGATGATGTGTGTTTGCGGTCAGATACTACCCCACCGGAGACGCGTTCGCTTCTGCCTCTGACGACGGCACGGTGAGTCAGCTCTTCTCCACCCCCGGAGGTGTTCGCTGCTCGGTCATGATGTGTCATTATGTCCACAATACGTCCCCCAAGATAATAACACCGTGGATGTTGTTGTTGTTCGTCATGTGGTTCCTCTCTCATGCCCAAACCAGCACTACTATTGATTTTGCACAATTCACACACACACACACACACACAGACTGAAAGCTCTTTTGGTTATCTGGTGATGGTAACGTGGCTTGTAGGGGTCAAAGATCACAGCATCATTAACTCACATTTTAAACGCTGTTTGTTTTTCCTCAAAGATGTGAATGTTGTTCTGTTGTGAAATCCTGTGTCTACATTGCTGACGGCAGGTCAAAGGCCACACGCTGAATAATTTCACCAGTTAAAATGTTCCCATCATGATGTTGTTTTTTTTTTCTTTTAGAATTTGTTTAGGCCTCAGGTTACTAAGCCTACCAGTGTGGAAAATTCCAATGCCATGGAAATACGACTCACCACCATGTCCCATCATAATCATTGCTTAGACGTTGTAGCCTAGTAACCTAGAGTCCCGTGAAGGCCACCCTTGTGTGACTGGTGTGTGGCCGGGCGGTCTGTGTGGTCCGCAGTGCCGTCTGTACGACCTGCGCGCCGACCGCGAGGTGGCCGTCTACCAGAAGGACAGCATCATCTTCGGTGCTTCCAGTGTGGACTTCTCTCTCAGCGGTGGGTGATCAGCAACACACACAGAGATTGAGGGAATATCTTTGTCTTTTGGGTCCCGACCAGAGACACAAGCATTCAGAAACCATAAGCTTGACCAACAAATGTTTATACAGACAAGTGGAAAGGGAGGGCGATGCTGTTCAAAATACAAACAGATCTAATATCAGAATCAGAAACAGCTTTATTGCCTTAGCTTTTGCAAACGAGGAATATGCTTTTGTGCAATTGGTGCCTAACATTGAACATTAAACAGAGTAATAACATAGACATTCTAAATATATATATAACAAAATATATACGAATATAAGCAATAAAAAAGGTGCACTTTAAAGAAAAGAACAAAATTGAAGATAAAAGGATATGAGCAAATATATAAAATATTGTTTACTATGCATGCAGTGTGGGTTAGGGTTAGGGTATAATCTGAATGTTTGTAGGACTCAGGGAAGTACAATATGTAAAGTCAATCCTGGCCCTGAGATACTGTAATTGTAGAAATCTCCACTTCTCTTTCACCCTACAATTAATGGATTGCTTCCCCTCTCTGTCTGCCTCGTTCTCTGTCTCTCTGTCTGTCTCTGTCTGTCTCTCTGTCTCTGTCTCTGTCTCTCTGTGTGGCCGCCCTCCAGGCCGCCTGCTGTTCGCGGGCTACAACGACTACACCATCAATGTGTGGGATGTCCTGAAAGGGAACCGCATCTCCATCCTGTTTGGCCACGAGAACCGCGTTAGCTGTGTCAAAGTGTCGCCGGACGGCACCGCCTTCTGCTCTGCGTCCTGGGACACCAGTCTGCGGGTGAGTGGACCTTTCACCTTTTACCTTTCACCCCCTACCCCCAACACTGGACCCCACCAAAACAACACATTTGGTTTGATCTTGTGCTTGACCATGCTGTTTGATCGATACATTTTTGTTTGTATTATTTTCTTATTTCATTTCTATTCTCTTTTTATTTCTATTTTTAAATCCTGGACAATTTCTCCCGGGATTAGTAGTAAAGTGTTGTCTCCCTCTTCATCCCGTCTGTGTAGATCTGGGCCTAGAGTCATGGTGTTGCCGTGGTGACCCGCAGAACCCGGAAACACAGGGTACCGGAGGCGCCACAGGGAGAGCCTGTGGCGGCCGACAATAAACGACGAATGCTGGTTCAAATCAAACTGTTTCTACATCACACACACACACACACACACAGTTGGAGCAAAGTGGCACTGGTATATTCTAACAGTGTAGAGTGAGACAAAGGTGTCAAAAACATGGTAGTTGGAGCGTTTGTTAAGTAAGTTTGTTGTTGATTGTTAAGTTTGTATTTCCTACACATTGCTTGACAACTCGACAACAGAAGTTACATAATTGTATTAGAAACAATGGTATATTAATATTGTGCAGAATAAATGCCAATGTTAGAAAAACTAACCCTGAGTAACGTCGAGAATCGACCCCCCCAAAAGATGCATGCTTTGTTATCCTGTGACATAAATAATAGACCTATGGACAATGTCCCTCCCTGAAACCTCGACTGGTTTCTTACTATGTACCCTTGAAGACCGTTGACTGTTAAGACCAACAGTATTGAAGCACAACTGCCCCGTGATGAATGTGTACCTACTGCGTCTCCTTCTGTACTGCCCCCCGCGGCCGTGGGCCGGGCCCTGGGCTAGCAACCAGAACCAGGACGGCCCCCACGTCTGTCTGCTGTTCTGTTGTCTGCCAGATAACTTTTACCTCAACTTTACATGCCAAGCCATTTCCTTGTATAACTATTGCAAAATAAAAAATGAAAGTGATTACTTGATAATTTCTTGGTGATTTTGATTGGTTTTGTGTGTGTGTGTGTGTTTGTGATCAGTCTTGCTGTGCCATTGGGTCGGGTCAGTGGTCTACACTGGGCAACTGTGTACCTCTTGAATGATCTATTATTTTCTTTGCCACTGCTGATTAAATATGGCGATACTTAATCACTATTGTTAAGCAACAGGACTTTCAGCAACATCAGCAGAGCTTGGCTGGTGCCATGCATGTCTTGGACTGTTTCCAAAATAAGGGCACCGACCGGTCGGCCTGTTTGAATAATATTTCTGTAATTAGTAAAGTTGGTGGTATCAACAACTATTTTAAATCCACCAATAATTTTTGCATTTTGCAATTAAACATCCATATATGATGATATTATTGCATATATGGCAGGCCTATTTATTGAATATGATTTTACATTTAGATGTATTTTGGGTTATCTCGTACTTCTTCCAAGTATTCTCTCGGTATCTCTGTGAATTACTTAGGACCTGTTCATTCACAATCACCATTGTTTGGTTTGGAGGTGATAATGGAGAGTGGGCACAGATAGTGTAGGGGGCCAGGGTGTGTGACTAGGGATGCACCGATCCAACTTTTTCAGTCCCGATACCGATACTGATACCTGGGCTTTGGGTATCGGCCGATACCGAGTACCGATCCGATACCATTGTTAAATTAATAAACTGTTTGCCTCACTGTGTGGAAGAGAATGGGATCATTCTTTTGTGCAAGGCAACATCAGGCTTGACTTAAACATTACTTTCCTAACTTTGTAAAACAATAACAAATTAACAGATATAAATGTACTGAATTGTTATTTATTATTCAAATAATAAATAATCGTGCACCAGCAACTTGAACAAAACAGGAATCAAAATTCTTGGTAAACATTTAGTGCAAATAGGAATATTCCTAACATTTACATCCCGCCCTGATCAGCCAGCGGCGGCTTCGCGCGATTCATTTACAGTCTGGACGCGGAGGGGTGAACGTCTCGTGCTCTGACTGCAGCTGCGCGAGGACAGGACCGGGCCGCCTGTGAGTGCTTTGGGGGGAGGGGCCCGCGGCAGCACCCGCCCGCTGCTCGTTGACAAGAGTAAGAACGATACGAGCTTTCACGTCAAAGTCGCCAAAAGTCTCCAATAACACAGAAAAAGTCGCTAGTCTCTTTTTTTTTTTAAAGAGTCGCTAGAGGGTCTGAATACTCGCTAAATATAGAGACGAAGTCGCTAAGTTGGCAACACTGCGCGCTGCGCGTGCTGCTGACGCATGACGTAGTACGCGTCGCACACATAGAATTGAAGTGAATAGATCGGTCCCGTGGATCGGCCCCATTGTCTCCGATACCCGATCTAGCTATTTTAGTCATATCGGGGCTGATATCCGATATCAATATCGGATCGGTGCATCCCTATGTGTGACTCGGGTGTTTGAAGGTTATGGGTTCGATCCCCATTGTCCTCGGCTTACCTGTAGGTCTGGCAACTTTGAGACAATGTCTTCTACATGCTCCATAATGACATATCTCTGAATTCACTGTAAGTCAACATATTCTAAATAATTGTATAGTTAAAAGGGGACATTTTGTGGTATATTCCCCAAGTCCCAAGGTTTTTAGGGAATTTTTTTAACACCCCACACTGATAACGGAAGAAGAAGAAATAATGAAAACGTTTTGAGGTCAAGAGATGATACCAGTGGTTTTGACTGTATGTGTGGGGGTGGGGGAATCTCTCAAGATTTCCACATGAAGAAATGGTCATCATTTGTAAAGAAAAGGAACTGAAAGCACTGTTCCACTTTCAGCTGAAATATACAGGAACACTAAAACCATGCGTCATCTAGATTTCACTTCCTTTTGGTCATTCACAGAGCAACATTCATGAATCACTTTATGGTCAGTGTCAACTACCATTTGCTACCTTCTAAAGAGAAATATTCATATTTGTGGTCTTTTTGGGGCAAGGAAAACCACTATTAAGCATACATACAATTAAGCAAACAGAATAGGCATCATATACTGTAGGCATGGTTGTGGACAGCTGGACATTAATAAGTATTATATGTCATATTTACATACAAAAGTTTATGGCCAGTAGTAGTAGGCCAAAACTGCTGTACACCTACTCTACAATTGTAGCCTACATTAATTGATAGACTATAGTAAAGCATGATAAAGACATTGTTCAACATTTAATTGGAAGTATGCTGATGGTGATTCCATTATCAAATAAGAATATGGTTCTTATTCCTAGTTGACACAGGAACTATTAATTCCCATGTACTTTTAGGGTGGCTGAGAGCCTCCATAATAAATATGCCCTAAACAACAACAAAACAATACAGACCACATTAAAGCTGCTGCGTTTAAAATGCAGCTTTAATGTGGGCTGTACTTATGATGAATGCATGCTTTGTGTATGCATTGAGCTTTTGTTGAGAGAGAGACACAGACAGACAGAGAGACAGAGCGACAGAGAGAGACACAGACAGACAGACAGAGCGACAGACAGACAGACAGACAGAGCGAGAGAGACACAGACATACAGATAGACAGAGACACAGACAGACAGACAGAGAGAGAGACACACACACACACAGACAGAATTGAGAGAGAGATCGAGACAGAGGGGGCGGGCGAGAGAGAGAGAGAGAGAGGACATCCGGGGCGGGGCGGCTGGCTGGCTGGCGGGCGGAGTCACGGCGGAAGCAGCGGTGAAGGGAGGCGACGCGGCAGCGGCGGGGTTGTCCTTCCGCCGTCTCTACGTGGAGAGATCAGGTCTGATATCGCTGGGAGGGTGAGCGTTTTCTTTTTCTCCCTCAAATAATAACTACTATGCATTTTTAACGCGGGTGTGTCTACGCGGCAACTCTAGACACCTACCGTGTGTCTCCGGTGCTGTTTTAGACCGACACACCCCGCCGCTCGACGTGTTTTAGCGTCTCGGCGGCGCTCCGGTCCGTCGGTTGTTCTTTGTGTGAGTCCTCCATTGCCGCCGATGACAGTTGGGGAGCGACGTACCGTGTGGAGCGAGGCGCGGCTCTCGTGTCGACTAGCGAACTCCACGAATGGTTGAGACGTGACACGCGCAGCTACCGCGTATTAAATACGTCTCTTGATGTTCCATTGAGATGCTTTGTGTGTGTGTGTGTGTGTGTGTGTGTGTATGTGCGCGCGCGTGTGTGTGTGCGCGCGCGCGGTCTACAACTGGTGAGCGCTCTCTGCTGACGAGGTCGCGTTCCTCGTTCTCGCGAGAATATGAAGCTATATCAAGCTTAACTACTCTTAATTCTGTTCATCTCACTATAGTGCTATACTCTTAATTCCGTTCATCTCACTATAGTGCTATACTCTTTATTCTGTTCATCTCACTATAGTGCTATACTCTTAATTCTGTTCATCTCACTATAGTGCTATACTCTTTATTCTGTTCATCTCACTATAGTGCTATACTCTTTATTCTGTTCATCTCACTATAGTGCTATACTCTTATTCTGTTCATCTCACTATAGTGCTATACTCTTTATTCTGTTCATCTCACTATAGTGCTATACTCTTTATTCTGTTCATCTCACTATAGTGCTATACTCTTTATTCTGTTCATCTCACTATAGTGCTATACTCTTTATTCTGTTCATCTCACTATAGTGCTATACTCTTTATTCTGTTCATCTCACTATAGTGCTATACTCTTTATTCTGTTCATCTCACTATAGTGCTATACTCTTTATTCTGTTCATCTCACTATAGTGCTATACTCTTTATTCTGTTCATCTCACTATAGTGCTATACTCTTTATTCTGTTCATCTCACTATAGTGCTATACTCTTTATTCTGTTCATCTCACTATAGTGCTATACTCTTTATTCTGTTCATCTCACTATAGTGCTATACTCTTTATTCTGTTCATCTCACTATAGTGCTATACTCTTTATTCCGTTTCATCTCACTATAGTGCTATACTCTTTAATTCTGTTCATCTCACTATAGTGCTATACTCTTTATTCTGTTCATCTCACTATAGTGCTATACTTTTATTCTGTTCATCTCACTATAGTGCTATACTTCTTTATCTGTTTCATCTCACTATAGTGCTATACTCTTTATTCCGTTCATCTCACTCTTCATTCTGTTCATCTCACTATAGTGCTATACTCTTTATTCTGTTCATCTCACTATAGTGCTATACTCTTTATTCTGTTCATCTCACTCTTTATTCTGTTCATCTCACTATAGTGCTATACTCTTTATTCTGTTCATCTCACTATAGTCTATACTCTTTATTCTGTCATCTCACCTTATAGTCACTACTATTTAGGTGCATTACTCTTAATTCTGTTCATCTCACTATAGGCTATACTCTTTATCTGTTCATCTCCACTATTGTGCTATACTCTTAATTCTGTTCATCTCACTATTAGTTGCTATCTCTTTATTCTGTTCATCTCACTATAGTGCTATACTCTTAATTCCGTTCATCTCACTATAGTGCTATACTCTTTATTCTGTTCATCTCACTATAGTGCTATCTTCTTATTCTGTTCATCTCACTATGTGCTATACTCTTTATTCTGTTCATCTCACTATAGTGCTATACTCTTAATTCGTTCATCTCACTATAGTGCTATACTCTTTATTCTGTTCATCTCACTATAGTGCTATACTCTTTATTCTGTTCATCTCACTATAGTGCTATACTCTTTATTCTGTTCATCTCACTATGTGCTATACTCTTTATTCTGTTCATCTCACTATAGTGCTATACTCTTTATTCTGTTCATCTCACTATAGTGCTATACTCTTTATTCTGTTCATCTCACTATAGTGCTATACTCTTTATTCTGTTCATCTCACTATAGTGCTATACTCTTTATTCTGTTCATCTCACTATAGTGCTATACTCTTTATTCTGTTCATCTCACTATAGTGCTATACTCTTTATTCTGTTCATCTCACTATAGTGCTATACTCTTTATTCTGTTCATCTCACTCTTTATTCTGTTCATCTCACTATAGTGCTATAGTCTTTATTCTGTTCAGCTCACCATAGTACCGTACTCGTATACTAAGCTCATCTGAAATATCACTACAGTGATACAAATGGCCAAATGCAAGTGTTCAACAACTAGACACAATTTTTTGTTTTAAATCACTTTTTTATTGTGCTGTGTTGAAACCCCTTTTCACAGTTAATGTCTGTGTACAGTAGCACAATTCACAAATTGAATGGCTAACCTTATTAAAAATGTCCATCTCTCTCCTAGAAACATGTCGTGTTGGTTGTGGAAAGACACCCTGGCCTTGGCAGAGGACTACCTGTCCCTCTGCAGCGCCAGCACACAACCAGCCCCTCCGCCTCCCAGCGAGTCAGCCGGGGCCATGCGGCGTCTGGCCCGGGACATGGAGCGGCAGCACAGCGCCCGCTTCCATTCCCTGGTCCAGACCTTCCTGCGCCAGTGCGGGCCGTACCCCTGCGTCAGCCTCCGCAAGGTGATGGAGGAGCTGGTGGGCGACGGACAGTTGAACTGGGGGAGGGTGGTGTCCCTCTTCACCTTTACTGGGGTGCTGGCCAGACAGCTGTCGGAGAAGGAGGGGGGCGCGAACCAGGGGCTGCCCTTCAGGACGAGCAAGCTGGAAGCCGCGGGGGGAAGCTGCAGGGGCCTGGCGGAGACGATAGCGGACTACCTGGGCGAGGAGAAGAAGGACTGGCTGCTGGAGAACGGTGGCTGGGTGAGTGTTCGTGACGGTGACTCCACTCCAAAGCACAACGGCTGCTTGTCAATATTGCATCAAAATGGCAACGCCGTTGACCTAGTGCTGACCTATCCATTTTAAGGTCAGGTCACTGATTGGACTGGACAGCAAAATGTCATTTGTTGAACGTTGATAAGACTGAGTGTGATTGGATTGTGTTTTAGAATGCTAATCAAAATGTTTTTAAAAGGTTGGACTGGTGATAGGCATACTCTTTTGTTCCCCAACACCCACTGATTGCCACATAACTAGATAACAAATAGAATTGAACGTGGGATTTGGGTTTTAAATGTGGCTTTTAACTCCCTGGACCCGGTTTGGTTCGGTTCCACATCCAGCTCCACATTTTCCCTAACCCTGTGTAATTGAACGAACACAAGTCTGCACACTTGTGGCATTGCAGTCTTAACTCTTTATGTGGCCACACTGATTATAGGAATCACAGGGTGGTATCTCCCAACAATCTGGAGAATGTAAACTTTGACAAGGCAGTGTTGATGCTACGCAGAAATGCTGCTCTCTGAAGCCCTTTCTCTGAAATCCAACTGTACAGGCCTCATATAGTAGTAATCTAGCTAAACAGACCTAAAGTATTGCTGAGTGACTTGTAATGTTTTTTTGTTATTATGAATAACTAGCTCTGGATTCCATTGCATACAAAGATCCAAAAAGAAAAGAAAAGTGTATGCCGTTTCTAGGCAAGAGATGGCAGTATGCCACACCACGCCAGACATACCTACAGCTGAATGCTAACTTTTGTGAATGGGTTTGTCAAGGGCGCCCCTCCTCCCCTTTCCCCAAACACACACACATACACCCCTCCTTTTCAACTGGCAGCTGGCTCCAACAGCCATCAACTAGCTCAGCCAGATGGACTTTGTTGCAACAGTCAAAGCGTTGCTGCTTTTGCTTTTGAATTTGCCATCAGCAGACTACTAAAAGAGCTCCAGTTGCGTGACCAGTAAAACAAGTGTCTGGCTGTACAGCAGGCAACAAGCACCTGGACCTGGGGACAGGTGTTGCTCTGTTGTGGTTCATAGGCCACCGTGGGGAAACGGGAAGAGTAAAATGATAATAATAATCCTTTGCATTCTGTGTGTGTGTGTGTGTGTGTGTGTGTGTGTGTTGTGTGTGTGGTGTGTGTGTGTGTGTGTGTGTGTGTGTGTGTGTGTGTGTGTTGTGTGTGTGTGTGTGTGTGTGTGTGTGTGTGTGTGTGTGTGTGTGTGCGCGCATATTAAATATAAAATGTAATAGATATCTCTATCTAAAGATAGCTGTATCTCATCTCCACTGTAACACACTGATAGTCTCTCTCTGGGAGGAGAATGCAGTCTGCCAAAGCTGACAGCCGTTCTCGTAATCTGGGTTCCCTTCTATAAAGGACTGTGCACTGCATACCCTTTTAATCTTCTGGGCTTGCTTAAGTATGGTTTGATAAAATGTTCAAAGTAAACACTATAGTGCAAGTCTTGTTGAGTTTAGTTCTATTTTGAACACAATGATGGAGGTGGTTGCTATTCTCTGCAGGCATCTGCCCGTTTTGGCGATGGCCCAACTATTGTTGGGAGTTTGTCTTTTTATTTGGGGCCGTTGGAAAGGCAAAGTTGTTTGTTGGGTGTTGAACTGCAACCTGACCTTTTGGTTTGTTTTCTTTTGTGTGTGTCTTGCAGGAAGGTTTTTGCAAGTTCTCCTGCATCGCCAGCGAGGTGAACCAGGACTCTTCGATGAAGACGGCGCTGTTCGCTGCTGCCGGGGTGGGCATCGCGGGACTGACGTTCCTCCTGGTGCGCTAGCGGTCAGCCACTCATCTGTCCCCACGTAGTAGAGTTCATATCACACAGTTAGCGAGACATTTCACCAGTTTGTTCTCTTTGAAATTCAGGGTTTCGGGTTATGAGTCTAGTCCACTGAATGTTTGTGCAAATTCAACCTGTCAAGCTTAAGCTGACTGTCTTTTAGCTCCTAATGATTGTAAAGAAAGAAAAAATCTCAATGCCTTCATAAAGGATGTAGTAAGCTATCAGTTTGCATATCCTTGGACAAGTTAGTTTTTAAAGCGCAGGTTCCTGCACAAAGTTGCTCTTAAAGTTTGTATTTTTGGCTGTGCACCGAGCATTACATTTAAATTTTC
Source organism: Coryphaenoides rupestris (assembly GCA_002895965.2). Classification (NCBI taxonomy): domain Eukaryota; kingdom Metazoa; phylum Chordata; class Actinopteri; order Gadiformes; family Macrouridae; genus Coryphaenoides; species Coryphaenoides rupestris. The sequence continues at coordinate 486,923 of PIJE02000098.1, forward strand.
AGAAACCCGCCAGTTTTGTCCTAATTTCATGATTCATTTTGTTTGTTGCATTTTTACTTTGTTTTTCTAAAGTTGTGTATGTGGTTCAAAGCGATTCGAGTCTGCAACGTATGAATTAATTAATATATTTATATGAAATGAAACTGTTAGCTGTGGCGTTTTTGGATCTCTGACGAATTCCATTTGTTTCCTAATTTGTTTGCTCTAGTCTGTTGTGAATTCATGTGAAATATGTGGTTTTATTGGTTGCCACATTTGTCTTCTGAATATCTGTGTGGATAAACAAGACGTTGGTGCTAAAACATACATAACATTATTTCCCGCATACCAGTCTGAAAAACCAGGGACCAATTTTCAATTAAAACCATGTAATCCAAACTCAGTTGCTTTGGAAAGTCCTCTCGACAGCTCTTTTTGAAACATATTTTTTCATTCTTTCCTTTCTATTTATTTGTCACTGATTATAATTTTCCTTTTTTAATAAAAACAAACAAAAAAAACCTCAGAGTTGTTGTGATTGAGGAACTGCAGAGCTGGTTGGTACGGGCTCTCCCTGCGCAGGTGCTTTTTGTTTCAACTGTTGGTATGTTGACATCAGTGCAACACTAATCATGTGGTCCTCCTGGCGCAGGCCTGTCAGGGCAGGCCACCCGCTCTGTGGGGACGCTTCACGGGCATTCCCAAAGTCTCAATGCAAACATCCTGCTTGGCTGCCTGTCATGGGTAACCGCTTTGAAAAAAAAACTATTATTCAACCAGGTTATAGGCATGTATACATCTATTTTAAAAGGTAACTTTCAAGAGCAATCCAAGAAATGGTGTAAAACAACACAGAAAAGGACAAGCATAGAGGAACCTCTGGTTTATACAAACAAACTCAAATCCGTTCATGTGAACAGGGTGAGTAGATTCAACTTTGTCATTGCACACAGTATGTACAGGTGTGAATGGGGACACCGCTGTTGTCTTTTACTTGGCATGTTGAGCCAAGTAAAAGCATTTGTAATTTTTAATACATTATAATCTCCCTGGTGTGTGTGTTCGGCTGGAGTGTCGTAATTATTGAACATGCCCACCAGATTGTGTCTTCCATGTATGTGCCTTTAGTAAATAGAGTATATAAGACCCAGAACAGAACAACAGCACCCACTAGTGCTGACTCCATTTCACCCAATGTTGGCAGACAAGGTCACAAGGTTCATTTCAATTTGCAATGGTAAGTAGCTCTAAAATGGGATATTTCAAGTAAATGACCCAAGATGGCAGTGCAAAAGCAAAATTCAGTAACTAGTGTTTCCATTCAGATATATTGGCTTTTTCCAAACCTTTTTTTTATGATTACATGCACTGCATAGTTTTTGTTGGAATATCTTCAATAAGTGAAGCAAAGACTCACCTCCTTATCTTCATTATCACCATGTACAAATTGCAGATCCTGCAGTCTGCCTTTAGTTTTAGTCCGATTCTGTAGTTACTGCTATTTGTGCACCTTTAAAACAACAGCAAGATTGAACCCAGATATTTGGTACAACGTGAAAGTACGTTTTATGTCAAATCAGTTTTGCCATCGGCAGCAGTTAATTGCCTTCATATGTCAATATACAGCTTTCTAAAGGATCATACACGTTTTAGATTGTGTGCTGGCCTGTCATATGACAAGACCGATAACCTGGAGCCTTTGTGTGTGTTACACTAAAGACACCCGTTAGGGCCAAGATTTTCTCCATTGTCAAATTAACTTTTTAAAATGTGATCTACGAGCCACTGACAGATCAATGATAAAAAATAACCTTTAGCCTTTAGTAATATTTTGGGTCTGAAATCTACCTGCCCCATTCAAGTTTTACCGGGATTTGGCTGGTGCTCATTTCCATCCCTGCTACAATACCCGATACTACTTGGTTTGATTCGTTTTCTTCTATTTCTGTAGCAAATGTCAAAGTGTGTTATTGTCACATCCCGAACAGTGAAACTATTGTGACAATGCAGGATGACAGTACGCAAAAAAGTAGAAATCTTTCTTACTGTATCTTTGATCTTGGTATTTTAGATATATATTTGCGTACTGTCACGTGCAATGTCACAATAATGTCACTGTTCAGAATGGTCTTGTGTTATAAAGAACATGTGACGACAAAAAATACTTTAACGTTGAGCTGGTGAGGAAGAAATGGAGCGCGCGCCATTGTGAGGGCGGGACTCTGGAGTCTTTCAGTTTAAAATGTCCAATCAGCGTGCGGCGGTTCTCCGGCACCGCCTATATAAACTATTCGACGCCTCGCTTGCACACTTCTACTTTGAAGACGTCGTCGAGATGGCAAGAACCAAGCAGACCGCGCGTAAGTCTACCGGTGGTAAAGCACCCAGGAAGCAGCTCGCCACCAAGGCTGCCCGTAAGAGCGCCCCGGCCACCGGCGGCGTGAAGAAGCCCCATCGCTACAGGCCCCGGCACCGTGGCGCTCAGGGAGATCCGTCGCTACCAGAAGTCCACCGAGCTGCTGATCCGCAAGCTGCCCTTCCAGCGCCTGGTGAGGGAGATCGCCCAGGACTTCAAGACCGACCTGCGCTTCCAGAGCTCCGCCGTGATGGCTCTTCAGGAGGCCAGCGAGGCTTACCTGGTCGGTCTGTTCGAGGACACCAACCTGTGCGCCATCCACGCCAAGCGGGTCACCATCATGCCCAAAGACATCCAGCTGGCCCGCCGTATCCGCGGAGAGCGCGCTTAACTCCGCTACCTTGATATCCCCCAACGGCTCTTTTAAGAGCCACCTACACGTCTTCAAGATCATTGCTTTCCTTCTAAAGCGGCGCCGTGTTTTCAACCAAGTCTACACACTAGCGGCACTACAAGACCAGATGGTTAAACCATCGAGTATTGCAGTAGAATTACTGACAAGGCTACTATGCATTAAATCTGTTATAAGCTGCATACTGGCACCATGAATGTTGATTAGTTAGAAAGTCTTAGTGGCCACAATAGCACAAGATAAACCATTTAAAATCAGTAAAAAGATTGATAGTTGAGCAAGTTGCTATTGTGCATTTTAGTAAACATAAATGATTGTTCTAACAACACTATAGCCGACTACTGATCTCTAATAAAAGATGGATTTTCCATTCTCAAGTATTTCACGAGCGAAATCACATCACATACAGCTTCGAAATATTACGAAATATGTGAATAGTGAACGATGTGCTTCAACAAATGTACTCTTTGTAAGTCGCTTTGGATAAAAGCGTCTGCCAAATGCCCTAAATGTAAATGTGCTTACTTCACATGTGGAAGGATTCGTACTATTGTGTTCTATTCATAATACGTCATTATTACGTTTTTCAAACAAGAGGCCATGGGCGGGTCTGGACTGGAGCTCCCGCCTCTCGTCTCTCTCAGGTCCTCGGCGAGCCTTTATAAAGAACAGAGCGACCCTCGAACCTTCATACTGATCCTGCAGCACACAGCATCATGTCTGGCCGCGGCAAAGGAGGCAAGGGACTCGGGAAAGGAGGCGCCAAGCGCCACCGTAAGGTTCTCCGTGATAACATCCAGGGCATCACCAAGCCCGCCATCCGTCGTCTGGCTCGTCGCGGCGGAGTGAAGCGTATCTCTGGCCTGATCTACGAGGAGACCCGCGGTGTCCTCAAGGTGTTCCTGGAGAACGTGATCCGTGATGCCGTCACCTACACCGAGCACGCCAAGAGGAAGACCGTCACCGCCATGGATGTGGTCTACGCCCTGAAGCGGCAGGGACGCACACTCTACGGCTTCGGCGGTTAAACATTCTCTCTACTCTACCCTCTACTCGACCCCAAAAGGCTCTTCTAAGAGCCGCTCAATACTTCTCAAAGAGTCTTTACTGATCGTTCTTCATCAATGGCGTAGTGGTGACCAACTTTTCCCTACAATGAGTCGCGTCACAAACGGGCTTCTTGTCAAATCAAATGCATGTGTAGTTTACACACCGATCTGGCATTTGAGTGACGAGAACTTTATTAATCCAGAAAAATGATTGTGGCAGTTTGCTCAAAATGCAACCAAACACAGTATGCATGGCAATGGAATAAAACATGAGCTGACTATTGGCTACTTGACCAACTAGGTTAAGTTATCCTTAATCATCCCGACGTGTATCTACTCGTAAACAGCGCGAACGTGCAATAAGCACAAAGTGAAATTAAGATGAAAGACTGGAATTTAAAAATCCCGCGCGCGCGCTTTTTATTACGTCATCTATGTCGGCGATCGAGACTAGTCAGAGCAGACCCTCTCAGTGAATTATATATTACATCATATTGAAGACATATTTACTGATGATGTAGATAATTATGAGCTATTACAGAAATATATGTCAATATTTATCTGGCGGCCTCAGGATGTGATTGTGATACTCCCTGGTTAATACTCACTGGTGATTGTGATAGTCACTGGTTCATAAGCATTTTAATGAAAAATAAATACAACCCTTTTTAAGTTTCATAGATGTAAAGATTAAGGAAGAAAGAACATCGCTAATCTATTGACATTATACCTATGATCCTAACTAATCTCAGACGTTCAGGTTGTTCGTGTTTCTCAGCCAATCACACGAGAGGATCGCCCCATGGTGATCTGCAAGCACCGCCTATAAACATGGTCGTCTGACGCCGTAGCCTCCATTCCCTTTCCGTCTCATCATGCCTGAGCCAGCAAAGGCAGCGCCAGCGAAGCCAGCGCCCAAGAAGGGCTCCAAGAAAGCCGTCTCCAAGACCGCAGTCAAGGGCGGCAAGAAGCGCAGGAAGGCCAGGAAGGAGAGCTACGCCATCTACGTGTACAAGGTGCTGAAGCAGGTGCACCCCGACACCGGCATCTCCTCCAAGGCCATGGGCATCATGAACTCCTTCGTCAACGACATCTTCGAGCGCATCGCCGGCGAGGCCTCTCGTCTGGCGCACTACAACAAGCGCTCCACCATCACCTCCCGGGAGATCCAGACCGCCGTCCGCCTGCTTCTCCCCGGGGAGCTGGCCAAGCACGCCGTGTCTGAGGGCACCAAGGCTGTGACCAAGTACACCAGCTCCAAGTAGACCGCCCGTCTCCATCTAAACCAACGGTCCTTTTCAGGACCACCCAATACACCCTAAGAGTTTCTCCGTAAGACTGGAAATATTAACGCTTGGAAGCTACACTTGCTGGCTACTAGCGGCGTCGTTGTACTGAACCGGTCTGCGATATTGTCAATGTGTTCCTGTAATACTGACTTACTGTAACACTCATCCCGAGCATCAGTGTTTTATGTATTTGAGTAAACGTTCTACAAAATGAAAGGTAATGTAGGAGAGGTATTGGACATGACATTAAGAATATTGCACATGAGGAAATGAAAGGTAGTATTACAGATAATATTAAAGTGTTATGCTTGACGGGGGTGAAGCTTGTCAAATGCTATATTTAAAATCATTGGAGACCCTTTGAGCGAGTAACTTAGTTTACTAAAAGTGTATATTTTGTGTTGCTCCACGTTGACACAAATCAAGCCATAGTTCACTTGGAAAATTACTACTTAGTATTGTTTAGCGTTCTTGGTTGGTATAGCTATATATCTATTATGCTGGCAGCCTATCGCCTTAGCGTCGGCTGCCTTCACCCAGCACACATCAACGTAGAAGATGACGCTGGCCACCACAGAGTGATAGAACATCTGCAGCATGGTTTTGCAGATGTTGAAAGATCTGAGTCTCCATAGGATATACAGGCGACTCTGACCTTTCTTATACAGGGCCTCTGTGTTTTTAGTCCAGTCCATTATATTGTCTATGTGGACACCCAGGTACTTAACATAACATGTGAAAAGGCATACCTTTATACTGGTTCATGCCATTAAGTATTTAGTTGGTCGGCCACCTGTTTACATATTGATACATATATACTATTAAACCAAAATGGAGGTGTCAAATCTCTTCAATATGAAAACGGTCAGTTACACACATTCAATCAATTCAGTTTATTTCAAAACCTGCTTGCAGACAAACACAAACATTACACACAGCAAACATGACAACAATATTCAACAATAACAAACAATAGACAACAACAATAGACAAAGCATGATTTGAAAAGGGGGCATGACGACAGCCAAGCTTTTAAAACCTTTCCACCACCGCACACACCTAACCATTTCGTAATCGCAATTACCAAGACCGATCCACACACACAGGAACAAACAGGTGCACCAGACCACTTCTATTACCCCTACCCCACCCTCCTCCACCCTCTCCCCCATCATCTTAACGACAGGCAACACCTTCACTCTCATCCAGATACATCTTCATCACTCCTTTTTTAAACTTCCTTTTAAACTGGTTTAAACTTTTACTAGTTTTAACCTCCTCCTCCAAACCGTTCCATAAGATTACTCCACACACCGAAACACACATGATTTTTAAAGTAGTTCTTACACTTTTATGATATAGTTTATAATTTCCTCTAAGGTTGTACTTATGATGGCCTTCTCTATCCTGAAATAAGTTTTGAATGTTGCCTGGAAGAGCGTTCTTTGATGCCTTGAACATAATTTGAGCAGTTTTGTAGTTTACCACCCACCCATCACCCACCAGCCACCACCCTGCACTCCGTTACCGAGAGATGCCCAGAGAGGCTATAGCGAGATACAAACTCCAACTACTGCGCGTGTAGTTGTGTGTGTGTGTGTGTGTGTGACGGGCCGGGTAGCTATCTACTGTATATCAATGCCCATAAAAGTACATGGAAGAAAAAAAAACTAGCCCGAGTTTAAGCTTCGGAAAATGAAAACAAACAACAACAACCACACAAACGTTAAATCAAGGAAGCCTGTCTGCGGGATCATCGCTTAAAGCACTCGACTGTTTTTTTTTCGCCTTTCCCTTTTTGTCCCTTTTTGAATAAAAACGTGGAAAAGTGTCAACATTCGGACAAACAAAAACAGAACAAAAAGCGAGGAACGACGAAGAGTTTAGGCTGAAATAAATGTCGACGCTGAAGAATAAAGAGTTATGATCAGGTCTCTCGTTTTTTTTTCTTTTTCGCAAGGCCACTAAGATAAGATGACTTCAGAACGCGCAGAACGTGTGTTGATAACCGTCAATGGTGCGCGTTCCCACGTCGCCGGATAAGCTCGATAAGCACGTATACTCACACACACACACACACACACACACACACACACACACACACACACACACACACACACACAAAACAAACAAAAACCGAAAACTCGACGCATACAAACTTGCTACGTTTCAAATGTAAACTTACAAAAGAAAAAGTTAATAATTCTAAACAGGATAGAAATTGTACCAATGTCCTAAACAACACTGCGTGGCTAGAATTAGCATGGGAACTGTCATGTGGAGTTTACTCAGACCTTCACCTTTGAATGCTGTTTTATTGTATTTTTTTTCTTCGTTAAAAAGCAGTGACGCTTATCTAATCGTCGGCGAAGCTAAACGTCTGCGCCAACTGGCCGTTCGTCGTCGAATGAGTTTAAAAACCAATGTACTACTCATGTCAAAATTTGAGCAGTTTTGTAGTTTACCAAGTCCATTAATTTCAAAGCAGATGATTTAAGAAATAGTGGGTTAGTATGTTCGTTATATCTGACCTTATTGGCAATTCTAATGGCTCTTTTTTGAAGCATAACCAGAGGTAGTAAATTTGTCCGATAACAGTTTCCCCAGACCTCAACACAATAATTTAGATATGGCATAATAAGTGAATGATACAGCATAAGAAAAACCTTGTCATTAAATAAATTACTAGATCTCTTCATAACACCGACACACTTGTCCGTATATGACTTATGTGAGGCTTCCAGCAAATTTTTGCATCGATTACCACACCCAGGAAACAAGATCAGAATCAGAATCACAATTGCTTTATTCGCCAAGTAGTTTTCACATACGAGGAATTTGCTGTGTTTATTGGTGCATACAGACAACATAAGAAATAAGAATTAAAAAGCATTAAAAAGCAAGTAGTGCAAAAACGACAAGAAGCATAAATATAAAATAAAGTAGAATAGTATGAATGGTATATACAATACAGAATGATTTCTGAATGATGAGATATTTACAATACAAAATGATTTTTTCAGAATATGGAACGGGTGTGGGCTGTGCGTTAATGTCATGTGGATCCATTCTCAAGTATTTCACGAGAGCGAAATCAGCTTCGAAATATTACGAAATATGTGAATAGTGAACGACGTGCTTACTTCACATGTGGAAGGATTCGTACTATTGTGTTCTATTCATAATACGTCATTATTACGTTTTTCAAACGAGAGGCCATGGGCGGGTCTGGACTGGAGCTCCCGCCTCTCGTCTCTCTCAGGTCCTCGGCGAGCCTTTATAAAGAACAGAGCGACCCTCGAACCTTCATACTGATCCTGCAGCACACAGCATCATGTCTGGCCGCGGCAAAGGAGGCAAGGGACTCGGGAAAGGAGGCGCCAAGCGCCACCGTAAGGTTCTCCGTGATAACATCCAGGGCATCACCAAGCCCGCCATCCGTCGTCTGGCTCGTCGCGGCGGAGTGAAGCGTATCTCTGGCCTGATCTACGAGGAGACCCGCGGTGTCCTCAAGGTGTTCCTGGAGAACGTGATCCGTGATGCCGTCACCTACACCGAGCACGCCAAGAGGAAGACCGTCACCGCCATGGATGTGGTCTACGCCCTGAAGCGGCAGGGACGCACACTCTACGGCTTCGGCGGTTAAACATTCTCTCTACTCTACCCTCTACTCGACCCCAAAAGGCTCTTCTAAGAGCCGCTCAATACTTCTCAAAGACTCTTCCTACAATTTTCACTGTCGTAACTAAGATGGTGACAAACACCATTACTGGTAATTGAGCCACAAATGGGCCTCTCGTGATGTAAAACGCTTCAATGAAGTGTGAAGCCAAATCAAATGTATTGTGCATGTGTCGATTACTCATCTATGGAATTTTAATTATCACATCCAGAAGGAAATTAAGAGGTTCCTCAAAATACCAAACGCAATAGAATAAAACCAGAATACCAATCTCCTCTACCCTACGATCTCAACCTACACAGGCCTTGATGTGAGAGGGGGACTTTGGAATTGCCAATCGTCGGTCAAGAAAACTGAGACCATTCTGGCCTACGCCGCCCTCCAGTCTCTCCACTTCCTGGCTCTCACAGAGACCTGGATCACCCCGGAAAATACCGCCACCCCTGCCGCCCTTTCCACGACCTACTCTTTCACACACACTCCCCGACCCTCTGGGCGAGGTGGAGGAACAGGACTCCTCATCTCTCCAAAGTGGTCATACCAGGTCCTTCCCCTGGAACACCTGACCAGATCTGCACTTGAACTCCATGCTGTATCTGTTACCCTTCCGATCAAGCTCAACATTGCTGTGATCTACCGACCACCGGGTCCTCTTGGCGACTTCTTCGACGAGATGGATGCCCTCCTCAGCTGTTTTCCTGAAGATGGCACCCCACTTGTCGTTCTGGGCGACTTCAACATCCAGCCAGAGAAGTTACAATCACCCGAATTCATCAACTTCTTCGCCACATTCGGTTTGGCGCTCACTCCTTCTCCTTCCACCCACAGAGCCGGGAACCAACTTGACCTTGTCTTCACAAGGTCCTGCGCCACTTCGGCACTCTCTGTCACCCCCCTCCCTGTGTCTGATCACCATTTTGTCGCTTTCTCCCTCCCCCTAAAATCTCCCACCTCCCTACCTGCTACGCCTCACATCGTCACCTCCCGTAGGAACCTGAAAACTCTCTCTCCCTCTACTCTCTCTGCAACTGTCCTCTCCTCACTACCTCCCCCCCAACAATTCTCCCTCTTGTCATTAGAGGAAGCGTCCTCCACTCTGACCTCTTCTCTCTCCTCATCCTTCGACTCACTCTGTCCACTTATCTCCAGACCGGCACGAGCCTCTCCTCCACCTCCCTGGCTGTCCGAAACTCTGCGGGCTCATAGAACAGAGTTGCGGGCAGCTGAGAGAAAATGGAGAAAATCTGACTCTGCTGATGATCTCTCTCACTACCTCCACCTCCTCTCATGTTTCACCTCTACTGTGTCAGCAGCCAAATCTGCCTTCTATCTTACAAAGATCAACTCTTCCGCCTCCAACCCCAGGAAACTTTTTTCCATGTTCTCCTCCCTCCTCAACCCTCCCTCCCCTCCTCCTCCCTCCTCCCTCTCGGCTGATGACTTTGCCACCTACTTTACAAAGAAGGTGAAGGACATTACCTCCTCTTTCACCCCTGCTTCTTCCCTCACTCCCCCTTCACCCACCCCTACCAGCCTTACCTGCTTTAACCCCCTCTCCTCTGAAGAAGTCAACAGGCTTGTGACATCCAACCATGCCACCACCTGCCCCCTTGACCCAATCCCATCCTCTCTTCTCCAAGACATCTCGGGCGACATCCTTCCCTTCCTCACCACCCTAACTAACACCTCCCTCACTTCAGGCCTGCCTCCCCCCACTATCACCAACCAGTGCTGCCCCCGCTTGCTGATGGGGGTGAGGTGGGTTTATACGTTGGCTTGAATGCCCTCCTTCCCGGTGCCTTCCTGAGCACGGGCGGACACAGGAAGGAAGGAAGGAAGGAAGGAAGGAAGGAAGGAAGGAAGGAAGGAAGGAAGGAAGGAGGAAGTGATACCCCTCACCACTGACTTCCTGTTCCCTGGCGTTGAGGACAGGAGAGGGTTGAGTCTAAGCCAACAGCTTAATGGTCATGTCGTCCAAGTCTATGTGTAGGTTGGTCGGTTTCACTTTGTGTTAGTTTTCCCGCTTTTCCCGGGAAAGAAATGGACAAAGCGCAAAGAGGACGTGGACACCTCTTGGAGGGAGGAGATTTGTTTTTCTTCAGGAGTTTCCCCGCTCTAGTTTCTTCGTGGCCGAGAACGTTGTGGGTTCTCCATCAGCGCGATGGACAGGCGTCTAGCCGGCGTTCCTCCGCGCAGCTGGCTTGGTCTGGGTTCGGATCGATCTGTGTGGAGAACACCGGGATCAAGACATCAGACACAGTCCCACAAACATCGGCATTACTTTTAAAGGAAACCGGTTGGAATGGCCCCACTTGACATCACAAGTGGGAGCGTCCACCTAGAAGTATGCTTGATAGATCATCAATGGACTGTAGCGACTGGTAGGCAGGCTGATCTATCCACCATACATCTCGGTGGACACTCCCACTTGTGATGTCACGGTCATAATAAGATACATGCTGTATGAATAAAGGCATCGGTGCCTACCTCAGAGTACAGCGGCGGTGGCTGGAAGCGGAACTCGTGGATGTACGCAAAGAGCGGTCCGTCGAGCTCCTCGCGAGCCGAGGCCACGTCCAGACTGCTCTGCCGCTGCTCGTCCGTCGCGATCTCTGCATAGCTTGGAGGAGCTATGAGTGGGGAGAGAGAGGAGAAGATAGTTTAGTCTTCCAGAGTTTTCCAGAGACGAGAGCGCCGCCGCCTGAATCCAACCGCGCCGGTCGCAACTTGTGGAACGTACCCTCCGGCCTCTCGGGCAGCGCCATGCCCAGCCAGCTCATGGTCATGCTGCACTGGCTGCTGACGCTGGACGTCCGGGAGCCAAAGGGGTGGAGGGGGATGGTGCCGATGACCAGGGGCAGATTGAGGGACAGGTTGATGGCTCCGGGGATGTCCACGTACACCTGAACACACACACACACACACACACACACACACACACACACACACACACACACACACACACACAACACTCATTAGCATTGGATTCTGCTAACATTGACTTGAGTTCCAGGTAGGGCTGGGCAATATGGCCAAAATCGTATCTATCCCAAAATAGGTCATTTAATGTTTCGATGACGATATACATCACAATATAGAAAGTTTTCATGGTAATTCAATAAATTAATAGTCTATTGATAAATTAACAACATTGTAAAGCCTTGTAAAGCCTAAGAGAACAGCTAGAACATTCGAGAAGTTCAGAAGTTCACAGAAAAACAGAAGTGTAGACAAGAAGCATCATTGTACAGTGGTGCGGTCTTTAAAACCAGGAAGAGACAACGCTCTGCGCCATTTCACGATATTGCGATATCCAAAAAGCCAAGACGATATCTCGCAGCACGCGCTGGGTTTTCCCATGTTGCGTTCGTCTTGGCGTGTACGTTGTGTCATCGCACGGCGCGTATGTTCGCCACTCATGCAAAGTGTTAACCTTTGAGCGAGAGCTGCACCTCCACCTGCTGTGACGAGGTCATGCGGTGCCGCCCCGGTGTGACGAGGTAATGCATTTGCATAACCTGACGGGCAGGTGTTCCCTCAGATTTCCTTTCGGCTTAATCTCTTGAGCAGTGTGTGTGTGGTGTGCGTGTGTGTCTGTGTGTGTGTGTGTCTGAGTTTAAAAAGGTACGTCTCTATAAGGGTAGATATACCTGGCCACCTCCTGCGAGTATAGACTAGTAACTTATTACTTATGATAAAATAGTAACTCACTAAACTATAGAATAGTAACTAGTAATAACACTCTTAATATGGACGCATTGGCCACGTTTACATGGACAGCAATGTTCTGACTATTGACCTTATTCTAAATAAGACAATATTTAGATTACAGTGTTTACATCAGTTGCTTGTAGAATATTCCATTCATATTCCCGTTTACATTACGTTACAGAGCAAACGTGTTCAAAATGAAATCGGTTCCCTGTCGGTTGCCAATGTCGACTATTTAAGGACAGGGAGTGGTGCGATTGGAATATAAAAATGTACAAAAACTAATTTGACTTCACTATGTTCCATTCTAATGACATTGAAATGATCCAGGCTTGGCGAAGACAACCAAGACACTGAGACAGGAGGGTGGTGCCGGTGGGTGGTGCCGGTGGGTGCGCCACTACTCACCATGAGCGAGTACTCGACGCGGATGATGCTGCAGTCCAGGATGGAGGGCGACACGGGGGGGATCTTCAGCATCTTGCCGCTCCACGTCTCCGTCTTGCCGGAGGACAGCGACTCCCCGCGCAGGTTGGCCACCAGCTGCTTCACCTCCTTCATCTTTCCTTTGGCGTAGAAGGTCTGCGTTTGGTAAATGGCCGCCTTTGGCACCACCATGCGGGACGAGCAGTTCTCGATCTCGGCGAAGATCTGGATCGACTCTCCTGCGTGGACGCAAGCATTTACATTTAGGGAATTTGCCCGCTTTTATCCAAAGCGACTTACAAAGAGCATTCATAATTGCAAGGTTAATAGAGCAAGTTTAATAATTGCTAGGTTGCCTGCACAATAGCTGGGATAAGAGCAGAAGTGCCATTCTGAGTGCATTACTAACCCTAACCCTTATCTAAGAACATACAATATGCTAAACAATTCTAAGTACTATTATTTAGTGCCAAGGTGTACCAGGAAGCAGGGGGGGGGAGAAAAAGCACTTTTAAAAAACTATTTCCTCCCCCCTGTTAAAAACAGGTCCTTTCCACTGACAATACAATTTGATGACAGATATATCAAGTGTAATGACTCATCTATATGTGTCATTACCAAAGTGATTTGCTGCTCACCTGGGGTATATCCCTTCCTCTCTATTTTGGCACTTAAGGAGATAGGACCTGAGGTGCAGAACCAGCAGCAAAGGGTCTTGTCTTTGGTGCCGGCCTGTGGTGACTGAGGAGGGGAAACACACAACAGAATAAAGGGAAAGATTAGTAAAAATAATAAAAAAGATCTAATATCTGAAGTATTTCCTTTATTTGTGTATTTATAATAATCAGTGTGTGCTTAGTTCATTAAAATGAGCATACTGTGCGTGACGGGCCTGAGCCTGAATACTAAGCGAGGTTACCGTACACTTCCCTTGCGGCCGATCAGTTAAGTCTTGCAAGAGTGCGTCAGTGTAATCTTATTTTCCCCCCCCCTTCCGGCCCCCCGACGCACCAAACACGTCAAGCTGCGTTCGATGTGTTGAAACGCGGTGACTGCCCGGCGCGCCGCTAGATTCTGTCGCTCGGGTCTCGTTTTTTTTCAAGACGACACACATCGTCCATCCACCTCATTGTTTTGCTTCCTTCCTTCCATCACCGTCGTCATTATTATTGTGTTATAAACGTTAGCCGTGGCGTTACAGACCTCGTCCTTTGCGCAATAACGTCAATTGTTTCGGTTCCATTGCTATGGGGATAACAAAATAGTTTAGCCCTTTGTCTGTTTTACTGGCCCATTTATAAAGAAACAGAGCGACCCTCGAACCTTCATACTGATCCTGCAGCACACAGCATCATGTCTGGCCGCGGCAAAGGAGGCAAGGGACTCGGGAAAGGAGGCGCCAAGCGTCACCGTAAGGTTCTCCGTGATAACATCCAGGGCATCACCAAGCCCGCCATCCGTCGTCTGGCTCGTCGCGGCGGAGTGAAGCGTATCTCTGGCCTGATCTACGAGGAGACCCGCGGTGTCCTCAAGGTGTTCCTGGAGAACGTGATCCGTGATGCCGTCACCTACACCGAGCACGCCAAGAGGAAGACCGTCACCGCCATGGATGTGGTCTACGCCCTGAAGCGGCAGGGACGCACACTCTACGGCTTCGGCGGTTAAACATTCTCTCTACTCTACCCTCTACTCGACCCCAAAAGGCTCTTCTAAGAGCCGCTCAATACTTCTCAAAGAGTCTTTCCTACAATTTTCACTGTCGTGTAACTAAGATGGTGACTATTGCCGCGTTTCCACCGGCACGGTACGGCGCGGTATTTGCGTGTTTCCACTAGCACGTAGTACCTGGTATCAGGTACTATTTGGTATCACATCTGGCCCTGGTTCCAAGCCAGCCGAAGCGGTACTATAACGTGACGTCAGCCGACTGCCTTCCACTGATTGGCCGACGAGTGTCGTCACTGGGAGCGTCATAAGCCCGCGACGACCGACCAGACATAAATAAACACGAGACTCGACCACACCACTTTTTAAAACCTGACTTTTAAAAATGAGCTCACCAAAAAAAACCACGCCACGTTCCTCTCTTTGGTGGCCGAAGAGAGGATACAGCGGGAGCTCGACGGCACAACCCGGAACGAAAAAGTATTTAAAGTCGCCGAGCTGATAGCCAATCATGGGTACCACCGTACCCTCCAGCAATGCCGGGATAAGCTCAAAGAAATGAAGAGCGATTACTGGGACATAAAAGACCACAACGGTCGAAGTGGGGCAAATCGCCGGGCCTGGGCGCAGCAGGAACAGAACCGGGCTCAGCGGGACAGCCACATCCAGTTGCTCCTCACAGAAGCACGAGAACTGGAAGAATGCACAAACTGCACAAACTGCTGCATTTAATCAGACATTCCTCGGTCTGTTGGGCCAGCTTGTGCAGGCCATGAGCGACCGGCGCACGTAGCACCCCCCCCCCTCTGTCCCTCTGACATGTGTATACTTCTGACTTGTGCACTTTTGCTGTGTTTTTATTTTGTATTTGTTTGCTTTAATTTAATAATTTGTGTGATTGTATCATGACTATTTAATTTGTCAGTACACATGCAACAAGATTTAATTACCATCTACATTTTATATAGAGCTTGTTTTATAATGTTAGTTATAGTATAGTTATGGTTAACTTCTATTTACACTTAAATACACATAAATAAAAGTGGAGACATATTTGCAAAATAGAAGGTTTATTGTTCTGGTCTGTATGTATAGTGCACGTGTCAGAAAATACAAAGGCAAAATCAATATTTAGGCACTTGACAAAAAGTGACGCATCAGACCCTCCCTAACATCTCTGCCCTCCTCCTCTACACCCTGTGCCACTGCTGCCACAGGCTCAACTACTGTTGCTGCTGCAGGTGTGTTCCATTCTGTGACATAGGTCTCTCCATGAGTTTCGCACAGATTGTGCAGAGCACAGCAAGTCAGCACCATTGACTTCACAAGTACAGTGTCTGAGTCGTTCCTTTTCAGAAGGCAACGCCATCTTCCCTTGAGCCTGCCAAATGCATTTTCAACAACCACCCGTGCTTGGCTGAATTTTCTGTTGAATAAATGCTGTTCAGGTGTCAGTCGTCCGGTGTCCTGAAAAGGTTTTAGGAGCCAGTTCTGCAGGGGGTATGCTGAGTCCCCTAGGAGGTAATAGCCAGCAGTCACTCCACCAATGTTTCTTGTGTGAGCAGGGAAGTGGTTTCCGTGGCTGGCTAACTCCCACAGTGTAGACAGTCTCAGTACCCTGGCATCATGTAAGCTCCCTGGCAATCCAGCAAACACGTTCCAGAACAGCCCCTTTCCATCAACAACACCTTGGAGAATAATCGAGTGCCACCCTTTACGGTTGAAGTAGTCGCAGTGATACTCCTGTGGTGCAAGGATAGGGATGTGTGATCCATCGATGGCACCAACACAGTGTGGGATCCCCCATCTGTTCTCGTTGTAAGCCGCCATCTCTCTGAATTTTTCCTCATTAGGAAAACGGATCTGCTCTGGCACCAACACAGTCTCTGCCGCAGCACAAAACTCCTGCACACACCGGCACACAGTTGTGACGCTGACTCCAAAAAGGTCTCCAATGATCCTATACGCTGAGCCAGTAGCAAGCCTCCAGAGTGCGATAGCCACTCTCTTCTTCAGGGTCACACATTCGCGGAAGCTTGTGTCTTGCCGCTCCATAACCGGGCGCAGTTTGTTGCACAGGATATCCAGCGTTTCTTCGGACATTCTGAAATTCTGCACCCACTGCGCGTTGGTGAAGCCGGGGACAACTATATTCCACCACTCGGAGGCTCGGTTGAACGCCCAAACCAACGGCTTGCGGCGGCGACTTTGCGAGTCGAGAACCATCTGAAACACACACATACAGCATACACATTGTAATGCTTTATATATTATATTATATATATATATATTTTGTTGTTGTATGCTTTATAGTGATATAGCAACCATTAGCTTACCGCCAAACGTCGTCTTTTTGCAGCTCGTGTTCTCTCGTCTACGGCTTCATGCTGCTGTATGGCATCCAAAACTCTTATGTACTTTCGAAGTGTATTTTGTCTCGCGGACTCCAGGCCGCGAGACAAAAGTCTTCTCTGGCTCTCTTCTTTTGCGCGACGAAAGAGCCACAGAGTGAGCAGCAAATACACAAACGCTTCGGTGTCCTCCATTGTTGTGTTGTTGTTGTTCTGGTCTTCCGGTTTTGTGCGTGGCTTGGCGCGGTGTAAATGACGTCACGGCAGTTCGCGCAGCCGTGTTATGACGACCCCGCCCACGTCGAGGACCTGGACGGCTCAGTTGTAATGGAAACAGACCCGAAAAGTACCATGCCGTGCCGTGCCGTGCTAGTGGAAATGCGCCATATCACTGTTCTCTACAATATTACTGGTAAATGCGCGCCACAAAAGCTCCGCTCCGTTCGGCTTCTCAATACATAAGACTAATAGTCAAAGCCAACGTATTTATTACGTATGTGTATATGATGCACCGATGTGATGTAAGTGACTAATAGCTTCTTGGTCAACAAAATGTGCCCCGTTACTATGGAGGAGTTATCTTTAAACATCCCACCGACATAAATATATCGTGCTACTACTGAGCAATGAGCATTTAACGTTGAAACGACTGGAATTCAAAAATCCCGCGCGTGCGATTTTTATTACGTCATCTATGAGGGCGGTCGAGAGTCGTCAGAGCAGACCCTCTGTGAATTATATATTAACTCGTTTCACAGACAGCCTACTTATTTATTGAGAGGATGATGTAGATCATTATTATGAGCTATTACACAAATATAGGTAAATATGTATCGGTGCCCTCATAATGTAATTGTTTCAGTATGTGATTGTGATACTCCACTGGTCAGTAAGCATGTTAATGAAAAATAAATGAAACCGTTCATAAGTCGGCCAAATGCCATGAATGTAAATATAAATAATTGTCAAAGGTTTAAATGTTAGGGAAGAATGACATCGCTAATAGACCTGTGCTCTCAGTCATTTCCACATTCCAACAATCAGACATTCAGGCTTCTCGTGTTTCTCAGCCAATCACACGAGAGGATCGCCCCATGGTGATCTGCAAGCACCGCCTATAAACATGGTCGTCTGACGCCGTAGCCTCCATTCCCTTTCCGTCTCATCATGCCTGAGCCAGCAAAGGCAGCGCCAGCGAAGCCAGCGCCCAAGAAGGGCTCCAAGAAAGCCGTCTCCAAGACCGCAGTCAAGGGCGGCAAGAAGCGCAGGAAGGCCAGGAAGGAGAGCTACGCCATCTACGTGTACAAGGTGCTGAAGCAGGTGCACCCCGACACCGGCATCTCCTCCAAGGCCATGGGCATCATGAACTCCTTCGTCAACGACATCTTCGAGCGCATCGCCGGCGAGGCCTCTCGTCTGGCGCACTACAACAAGCGCTCCACCATCACCTCCCGGGAGATCCAGACCGCCGTCCGCCTGCTTCTCCCCGGGGAGCTGGCCAAGCACGCCGTGTCTGAGGGCACCAAGGCTGTGACCAAGTACACCAGCTCCAAGTAGACCGCCCGTCTCCATCTAAACCAACGGTCCTTTTCAGGACCACCCAATACACCCTAAGAGTTTCTCCGTAACAACGGCAACATATTTATAACTATTTGGAAACACACTTGCTGGGTACTTTGTAGTGGCATCAGTCTACCACAATTATTTCGATATTGTCATGTTGTACATTTACTGCAGCTTCAACTCTCCAACACGACCATATTCATGACAGTAATGGTATGTGCTGGATGTATCAACTTTAAATATCTCTGCTTTGCTTCAGAACACATCGAGAACAAAACTTATGCTTGCTGAATATTAACTGACGAGTGGTTAGTATTATATAATATATCTGCTTCGACTATCCGCGCGGTTAAATTGTCTTAATATCCACCAAAGGGCTCTTACATGTATTCCACGTACATGTTTTAAAGAGCATTCCTTGTTTTTACGTAAATACTGTAGAAGCAAGTTTGTTAGAATATAATGCAGACATGATAGACATTTCCATATAATCTAGTTTTTCATTTAACATTCGGCCGCGACTTGAAAGCGCGGGCTTAAAGCGTCGGATATAACGTATACACAATTATTTCTGAAGTTAACTACGTATAGGTTTGAAAGTTTGTTAAAATATATTTGATGCTATTTGTTCAGCTAAACATTGACATAAGGGACGAATGCATATAGCGTGGGTAATATCAGCACTTAACAGTAGAAACACATGGTGAATGTTAATTTGTAGGCCTATTGCTATTGTTGAATAGGCAAGGTTAGATAAAGAAATGGATAACACGGAATTCATTTTAAGCTTTCCCTAAATAGATAATAGTTGAAGACTTTGACATTTTAAACAAAATGTACTCTACTTTCGCTTTGGGTGCAATACTGCCACCGCTTGGGCGTGAAGGTTTGGTAGTATGTCATTGGTCCGTTTTGTAACGTTGCAGCTGGCCAATGAGCAGAGGCCTGGGTGACCTCATTTATAGTGCACGCGCACAACCGTTTCATACTCTAAGATTCTCGAAGAGTTAAAGATGTCTGGAAGAGGTAAGACCGGAGGCAAAGCCAGGGCCAAGGCCAAGACCCGCTCATCCCGTGCCGGGCTCCAGTTCCCCGTCGGCCGTGTCCACAGACTCCTCCGTAAAGGGAACTACGGTCAGCGCGTCGGTGCCGGAGCTCCCGTCTACCTGGCGGCTGTGCTCGAGTACCTGACCGCTGAGATCCTGGAGCTCGCCGGAAACGCCGCCCGCGACAACAAGAAGACCCGCATCATCCCCCGCCACCTGCAGCTGGCCGTCCGCAACGACGAGGAGCTCAACAAGCTGCTGGGCGGAGTGACCATCGCTCAGGGCGGCGTGCTGCCCAACATCCAGGCCGTCCTCCTGCCCAAGAAGACCGAGAAGCCCGCCAAGAAGTAGATCACAAACCTGACTTAAACCCGAAGGCTCTTTTAAGAGCCACTCACTTCTCCGAAGAGCTTCCAAGTCTACATTTAGTAACTTACTGAAAGTAAATCTTGCATTGCGTTTGGATGGGTTGCTCCACGTTCACACCGAAATAAAGTTAATTTGGAAACACTACTTGGTACTGTTATTGGTGTGAATTCTGAAAGCATTCGCAACATGTTATTTGCAGAAATTATTGTTTTTCTTTGTATTATTCCACCCTGTTTTTTGCCGGCCTACTCCTCCCACAGTTCCGAAATATTCATTTTCTGGCAATTTTTTCCCCATTGAAATGAATAGGGGAGAATGTTCAAAATGTTTCCAAACCCACTCATATTCAACCTCTTCCCATTCATTCAGGTAGAAACTCCATTAAAACGTTCAGGACACTTGGATGAATTCACACATGATTTCAACATTTTCACACAATCACAGTTCAAACTTAATAGATTTTTCAGCTCTTCAGACACTTTAACATGGGTGTGTATTGGGTCGGGTTAGAGCGGGTGACGTCGCGTTAGTGTCGAAAAAAAATATTTATATTTTTAAAACTGCCATCCCGCCCACAATATTAACTCCACATACGTAATCTATACATCAAAATGTAGGTACACTTGTGACGGTCACATATATGTATGTGACCGTCCATAGTTACATATATGTTACATATATGTAACTATGGAAACAAAGAGACTTATACTTTTGGATTTATGAGCCTCGAAGTGACAGGAGTCCCCACCTTATTAGCTCATTAAATTACATAACAATGACTAAGCAGTTTTTGTCCCCGCTTGTTATGTGTGGATCCCTTCACACACACACACACACACACACAGAAGGGGCGTGGCTATGGCGGTGACGAAGCTTGGCTTAAGGAAACAAGCCAAATAATGCTGCCACTAATGTAGTGTCCAAGTGTGTGGGCTTCAAATAATAGTCTCTTCCTATACACCAGCAATTCATTTTAGGGTCAGCCTTTCAATAAAATATATTCAACTCATTCCTACTTTCCGCTACAAACCTCGTTCAAACATTTACATTTTCTACATCTTTCATACATTCCCATTACATTTTTTTAAATATTCAAAGCAGGTGATTCAGATTTCCAATTCTTCATAGTCCTTCAGCTCCAACTTCAAGACGTTGGTATAGCACTCAGAATGGTGCTTCTGGTATTATGCTGGCAGCCTGTCAATTACGAAACATTTTCTATTAGCAATCATGAATGCTCGAAACCTGCTGTATTCCTATCCTTATGTACCACAGCGATATATTGCTGTCACGTTGGATAAAATCCAAATGCCCTAAATGTAAATCTATAATATATTTTTTATATTTAAATGTACTATAAGAATCAGTGCATTGTGAGCATGTGCTGAGGCAAAAACAATCAAACTAATGTTAGTTCTAATCATAATTAAACCTTGTACACATTTAAAACGCTCCTTCATCCAACGCTCACGTCACGTTCCTTTTTCCAGCGAAATTCGACCCATCCATCCCGGTGGCAGCCGGCTAAGCAGGGCCCCCCAGGCTTCCTTCTCCCCAGCCACACTCTCTAGTTCCTCCTGGGGGGTCCCGAGGCGTTCCCAGGCCAGACGAGATATGTAATCCCTCCAGCGAGTTCTGGGTCTGCCCCGGGGTCTCCTCCCAGTTGGACGTGCCCGGAAAACCTCCAAAGGGAGGCGCCCGGGGGGCATCCTAATCAGATGCCCGAACCACCTCAGCTGACTCCTTTCGATGCGGAGGAGCAGCGGCTCTACTCCGAGCTCCCTCCGGATGTCTGAGCTCCTCACCCTATCTCTAAGGCTGAGCCCAGCCACCCTGCGGAGGAAACTCATTTCGGCCGCTTGTATCCGCGATCTCATTCTTTCGGTCACTACCCAAAGCTCGTGACCATAGGTGAGGGTTGGAACGTAGATGGACCAGTAAATCGAAAGCTTCGCCTTCCGGCTCAGCTCCCTCTTCACCACAACGGACTGGTACAGCGCCCGCATCACTGCAGATGCTGCACCAATCCGTCTGTCCATCTCCCGCTCCATTTTGCCCTCACTCATCACAAGACAAGATACTTGAACTCCTTCGCTTGAGGCAGCAACTCACTCCCAACCCGGAGGGAACACTCCACCGTTTTCCGGCAGAGAACCATGGCCTCAGACTTGGAGGTGCTGACGCTCATCCCGACTGCTTCACACTCGGCTGCAAACCGTCCCAGTGCATGCTGGAGGTCACGGTCTGATGTAGCCAACAGAACCACATCATCTGCAAAGAGCAGAGATGCAATTCTGAGGTCGCCAAACCGGACACTCTCCTCACCTCGGCTGCGCCTTGAGATTCTGTCCATGAAGATCACGAACAGAACCGGTGACAAGGGGCAACCTTGGCGGAGTCCAACACCCACTGAGAACATGCTTGACTTTGTGCCGAGAATACGGACGCAGCTCGCACTTTGTTCGTACAGGGACCGAATAGCACGTACCAACGACCCCGGTACCCCATACTCCCGTAGTACCCCCCACATGATTCCCCAGGGGACACGGTCATAGGCCTTCTCCAAGTCCACAAAGCACATGTAGACTGGATGGGCAAACTCCCATGCGCCCCCCAACAACCCTGCGAGGGTAAAGAGCTGGTCCACTGTTCCACGGCCGGGACGGAATCCACATTGTTCCTCCTGGAGCTGAGGTTCGACAATCAGCCGGAGCCTCCTTTCCAGCACCCTGGAATAAACTTTCCCGGGGAGGCTGAGCTGTGTGATACCCCGATAGTTGGAGCACACCCTCCGGTCCCCTTTTTTGAAAATGGGGACCACCACCCCGGTCTGCCATTCCACAGGAATGGAAATCCGACCCATTTCATATATAAGAGAAATGAGCTCAAAAGCTGTTCTACGCAACAGAGAATCGGGGAAGCTCTCATTTCTCATGTTTTACTTCAACCATAACCTGCTCACAAACTGGCAATTTAAAGCGATTTGTGCTGTAAAATCCTACATGGAGTCCCTGTATGGATTCACTATTCTTACATAAAGGACCATTAATATTATGTTGCTGCCATTCTGATTCATCGGAATCTTGCAATAATAGCAATACATCAAAAATAACCATTATACTGGTTCATGTTACTGAACGTTCTGTTATGTCCGTAGAATGACGGAGTCGACTACCACATCTCAAGTCGGAGATTGTGCTTTTCCATTTATTTTACAACCACATACATCAGAAGCCAGAACACGTGAAGCGGAACCAACAGTCCGTAAAGCGAGACCGTGGACTGTCGTCCAACAGTCCCTAACCGAACAGTCTGTCTGTGAACGACCAGACGTAACATTTCCCCCCCCCTCACACAACCTAGGTGTGGTGCTCAGTCACAAAGTCCCTCAGGTGCCCGGGCCTAGTGTGTGCCCGTGCCGGGCGGCCCTCTGGTGTAACAATGACCGATGGCGGGGGTCGCTGCGACCTTGAACCGTGCAGCCGGCAGGACTGTAGCGGCAGGCACACCCAGCCCTGGGCAAGGGGGGGCCCGCACTTTACGCAGGCGACCAGCATGCCAGCGAGTGCCGTTGGCGAGCCTTAAAGAAGCCGGGCCAAGCTGTTGGTCAACCTGAACGGGGTCCGACCAAAATGTCTGGAGCTTGTTGTTGCGGTGGGGCCGTTGGATCCTGACCCAATCCGAGACAGCGATGGCCGGTGGGTCACACGTCGGGCCCTATCGAACCGGTCCTTCATCAGGCTCTGGCGTGTGGTGACTGTGGCTCCAAATGGGTGGACCGAAGCCTGAGCCAGTGTACGGCGGAGCCTATTCAGAGGCAGCTGGAGCTCCCGCCCCAGCATGAGGGAGGCTGGGGAGACTCCTGTGGTGGCGTGACGGGTGGCCCGATAGTGCAACAGCGTCTGGAGGAGACTGGTGGTGAGCGTACACCCTTGTGCCAGGTGGGCCCTGATGACATTCTTCAGTGATTGATTCAGCCGCTCCACCCCCCCCCCCCGTTCGCAGCCGGGTTGTAGAAAACCATGCGGATGTGGTGGATGCCTTTCCCCACCAGATATGAGGGCAGTTCATGGGAGACCATTTGGGGGCCGTTGTAGGTCGTGATCTTCTTAGGCAGGCCCCAACGTGCGAACAGGGACTCAAGGATGTCGATCAATACCCTGACGGAGCCCACAGGTGTCACCTCTGGCCACTTAGAGGTCGTAAACTACCACGAGGAACCGCTGGTGATGCGGCACCCCATGCAACTCGCCACAGACGTCAAGTTGCAGATGTTCCCAGGGTTGGGACGGCCAATCCAACGGCTGCATGGGTGGGGGCGGGGCTGGGGCCCTGGTCTTGCCGCTAAGAAGACAGGCAGTGCAGTCTTGACCAGGGTCTCGATTTCGCCCGAAGGACACCTGGGGACCACAGTGCAGAGCCCACGGGCGACGCAGGTGTCGTTCCAACACGACAGCTCCTCCCTGATCCTGGAGTAAGCGAGCAGCTCGTCAGGCACCTTCGCCGGCCAGCCTTGCCTGATGTAGGTCGAGAGTGTAGAGAGGACGGGATCGTCAGCTGAAGCGTCCTGGAGCTCTTTCAGTGACACCGTCCCCTGAAGGGGCGTGTGGAGGAGCTGCACGAGATCATGGGGGGGGCCAGAGTTGGGCCTATGGGTGTGTTGGGCATTGCACGTGACAGCAAATCGGCCACCACATTGTCCTGGCCCGGTGTGAACTGCAGGCGGTAGTTATACTGCTGCAGTCGGTCGGCCCAACGGTGGAGACGTAGTGGTTTGTGACCGGTCCCTGACGTTGCCAGAAGGGTAGTGAGGGCCTGGTGATCTGTCCTCAACGTGAATGCCCATCCATAAAGGTACATGTGCCAGCGTTCACAAGCCCAGAGGCACGCTAAAGCCTCCCACTCCCCCACTGAGTACCTCTGTTCCGTGGGGCTGAGGGCTCGAGAGGCAAAGGCTGTCGGCCTCTCCACCCCACCTTGCAGCTGGGACATAACTGCGCCGATGGCCAAAGCGGAGGCATCGCATGTGACGAGTGTGGGGCTGGCCAGGGCAAAATGTGCTAGAACTGGCAGAGAGGTGAGCTTGGACTTCAGGAGGCGCACAGCGTCCGAGCAGGCAGGCGTCCAAAACCAGGGCTCGTCCTGTTTCAACAGTTTTCGCAGCAGCGCGGTTGTGGATAAGTACTGTGGCAGGAAACGGAGATAGCACGCTGTCATGCCCAGGAAAGAGGCCACATGAGCGGCTGAGGTGGGCTCCGGGACACGGTGGATGGCCGCCGTGTTCGAGTGTAGTGGGTACATGCCGTCAGCTGAGAGGCAAAACCCTACAAACTCAATGGCTGGGGCGGCAAGTATGAGGTGGTGCTTGGCCATCACCCTGAAAACACTGTGGAGGCGCTCGTCGTGGCTCTTGGCGGTGGCCCCGTGGACCACAATGTCATCAAGGTAGATGGCCACACCTGGGATCCCAGCGAAGATGGAGGCCATGATTTTTTGAAAGCAGCTGGGGGCAGAGCTTAAACCAAAAGCCATACGCTTATAACAAAAGACCCCTTTGTGGGTGATGAACGCAGTGAGGTTGCGGCTCTCAGGGTGTAGTGGCACCTGGAGGTAACCCTGGCGGAGGTCCAGTTTGGAGAAAACGGTGGACCCGTGGAACTGGGTGGTGAGTTCCTCCATAGTAGGAAGGGGATAAATGTCGGGGATGATGGCCTTGTTTACCGCTCTCAAGTCCACGCAGACTCTCAACCCTCCAGATTTTTCTTTGGCACCGCCAAGTTAGAAATCCAGGGTGATGCATTCACTTGCTCGATGATGTCGCCATCGAGCATGCTCTGCAACTCAGAGGAGATGTCATCGCGGAGAGCCAGGGGAGAGCGGCGGAGGGGCTGTATGACTGGCGTCACCGTTGAATCTACCAGGGGCTGGTGGGCGAAGATCTCAAGGCAACCCACACCACTGAACAGTGCAGGCCACTGTTGCTGCCAGGGGATGACAACGGTGTGAATCTCTGAGCCAGTGGTGTCTAACAGGGTGAAACCAAGGCGGTTGAAGAGGTCTAGACCTAGGAGGTTGGTCCCCCGGCGTGCAACATTGAACCTGAAAGCCGGCAATGTCTTCTCCCCATACCTCACAGGCAGCTGAAGGGAGCCCACAATGTCGATCTCCCCACCACGGTCGTGGTGGGGGGCCCAAATGGTTCGTGGGGGAACAACTGGGTGTAAGTCGCCAAGTTCAGAAGAGACACCGTTGCTCCCTTATCTAGGAGGAGGGGCAGAGTGACCTCGCCAACCATTAACGAACACGTTTTGAATGGTGCTCACCCTGAGCTGACATGGTGGGTTGCTGGTGGGCTCTAGCTGGGGCAGACCTACAAACCTTGTGGAAGTGATTTGCCTTTCCACAGTTGGAGCAGGTTTTTCCACGGGCTGGGCATATCTGAGCTCTAGAATTGTGTGCAGGAGAACCGCAATTCCCACAAGGCTGGTGTTGGCGTGGCTGGGATGCCAACAGTATGCTCTCCCCGCTGCAGTCTGCGCTCGCGTGGGGTAGTGGCGCATTTGAGCCGAGCGAGGTGGGAGGGGCTGACAGACTTGCTGCGCATCCGACAGCAGATTCGACCTGGACCGCTAGATTTAAAGCCACTGCTAATGTCAGCTCATCTTTTCCAACACTTGCACAAGCTGCCCAAACCCCGTAGATCCGCCACTGACTCCCCCACGCGTTGATACCGCCGTCTGAATATGGTACGACGGAGGAGAGCACTGCGGAGCGGCGAAATGTCCTCTTAGTAGCTCCACAGTCTCTGTGAACGTTGTCGCGGTGCCGAGAGTCCCGAACACGCGTTGTCCCTCTGCTCCTAAACAGTGCAGCAGCAGTGCACGTCGCCTCCCCTCGGATACACCCTCCAAGCCGGCAGCAAGGTGTTACGTCTGGTCGTTCACAGACAGACTGTTCGGTTAAGGACTGTTCACGACAGTCCACTGTCTCGGTTTACGGACTGTCAGTTCCACTTCACGTGTTCTGGGTTCTGATGTGTGTGTGTTAAAATAAATGGAGAAGCACAATCTCCGACTTGACATACAGTAGTCGACTCCGTCATTCTACGGACATAACACAAGGATGTATGTTTCGAACGAGGTAATCCAGCGAGACCACGGCACTGGTGGCTCTCTTGGTAGGGCTAGGCACGGAGAGGGTGGTGGAAGGGAAAAATCAGCCATCCTCGTCGCCAAATCTTATGTCCGTAGAATGACGGAGTCGACTACCACATCTCAAGTCGGAGATTGTGCTTCTCCATTTATTTTACAACCACACACATCAGAACCCAGAACACGTGAAGCGGAACCGACAGTCCGTAAAGCGAGACTGTGGACTGTCGTGAACAGTCCCTAACAGTCTGTCTCTGAACGACCAGACGTAACACGTTCATGTTACTATACGTAAGAATCTGTGCATTCTGACCTCCGTGGGTTGAGACAACAACAATCAGAAACTAATGTGAGCTCTAGCAGGTTGTCGTTTAAGTTAAAACATGAGAGCTTCTCCGACTGTCTGTTGCGTAGAACAGCTTTTGGGCTGATTTCTCTTATACTGTATATGAATCGGGTCGGATTGCGCGGAAAAATTGAACGAAGTGAGATGTAAGGGCGGACAATTGAAAAATCGATATATTTCATAGCTTTTTTAAATGTGTACAAGGTTTCATTATGATAATATTAGCCACGGAGCTCAGAATGCATTTGATTCTTATAGTACGTTATGTATTTAGTTGGTCGGCCACCTGTTTACATATTGATGAATATATACTATTAAACCAAAATGGAGGTGTCAAATATTCAGTCAAAATGTTCCTACATTTGTTATTGAAATCATTTTTGCTGATAAATATATGATATACATATGAGCATATTTAAAAACATTCAAAAACTACAATAATCAAGCGATACGAGTGGATAGTGTATGTGTATAATGTCCTGGTCGCCTCCACTGACGCGTGTGTTTACCGCCGAATAAAAACTATAATTTTAATGAAAGTAGAGGAACGCGGGACACGTTGCTCACTGCCAACTGTTTGTCAGAAGTGTGCCTCGTAGGAAAAAGCACTTTTTGCATCATTAAAATATTTAGCCATTGTTAAAAACTAATTAAAAAGAAGACATACTCATACCGAAATCATGTCATCTGGAAATGTAAGGGTTTTTAGATATATTCTCGACATCCATGGCGCATACAAATGGACACGGTTCAAATAGAACAAGTCTTGTTGTATTGTGTTGACTGAACGTGTGAAATACTCCAACCATGGATCAATTGTAGTTGGATCAAGTGAAGGAGGAAACACAAACGAGACGTCGTCACCACTCACATGGAGACGCGCCGCGGGTTGAGTCTGTACGGTTCTCATCGCGTGTATAAGGACAGCCCACTCTCAGGTCACGGACAACGTTGACGCAGACTCTCGTAGAGAAGCACCCGAGAAGATGGCTGAAGTCCCGCCTGCCGCCGCCGCCGCACCGGCGAAGACAAAAGCGACCAAGAAGAAGGCGGCGCCGAAGCCGAGAAAGGTCGGAGCGACTCTGAGCGACCTGATCGTCGAAGCCGTGTCTGAGTCCAAGGAGCGCAGCGGAGTGTCTCTGTCGGCGCTGAAGAAGCTTCTGGCGAACGGTGGCTACGACGTGGAGAAGAACAACTCCCCGCGTCAAGTCTGCCGTGAAGAGCTTGTTGGTGAAGGGAACCCTGGTCCACACCAAGGGCACCGGAGCCTCCGGTTCTTTCAAGATCAACAAGGAGGCTAAGAAGCCGGCAGCTAAGAAGGCCGCCGCCGCCCCCGAGGTGAAGAAGCCCGCTGCCAAGAAACCCGCCGTCAAGAAGGCGACCCCACAGAAAGCCAAGAAGCCAGCAGCCAAGAAACCGACTCCCTCAAAGAAAGTCGCCCCGAAGAAGGCCGCCGCCGCCGCCGCCAAGAAGCCCGCGACCAAGAGTCCCAAGAAGGCAGCGACCAGGAAGCCTGCTACCAAAAGCCCGAAAAAAGCTCCCAAACCCGCCGCTAAGAAGTCCCCCGCGAAGAAGGCGTCCAAGCCCAAAGCTGCGGCCAAGAAGAAGTGAGATATCACTCTGCTGTGAACCCCAAAGGCTCTTTTAAGAGCCACCACACAACGCTGAGAGCCCATATTCTGTGCACTTCACCGCCTTGACATTTAAAGTCATTCATGTTAATTCTATTTGCATTGAGTCGTCATGTTGGCACAATTTGTTTGTTTCGCACTCACAATTTGCGTGTGTGTGTCAGGTAGGTCCGTAGCCTGCGAAGAGAGGCGCCGCTCACTAGCCGGTGGGCTAGTGAGCGGGCTAGAGCAGCTCGCCCAGTCATGCCACTGCCAACCGGCCAGAGGCAGAGTCGGGGGGGGCTAGGGGACAGGTACCGTAGGACAGGTACAGTACGTCCCTAGCCAGCTCATGAGGCGCACAGGAATGCAACCGAAGAGACGGCGGAACCTGTGTCAAATCGTCGCTCAACTTTTTTGTATTTTTATTAAAAACATTGTCCTAACCCGGCAGCGTCGGGTGCTGGCATGCCCTCTTCTTCGAGACAAACTGTCGGGACCGATCCTTGCAGACGGCATGCTGGTGGGCCAGGACCTCCGCGGTCCGGCCGGGGACTGAAGTGTGGGTCAGCCACAGGGCCCGGTAGCCCACGCCATCTGACAGATCCATTGCTGAAATGAAAGTCGTGCTGGCCGAGGCGGCCTTTGTGAGGATAAGTTTCATAGTTGCTACGTTGCCATCATAATTACTGGGATAAGAGTGTCATTGCTATAACATCCAAGAACATGCAATATGCTAAACAATGCTCAGTGAGCTATTTAGTGGGGAGGGACGTGACGCTGGGACGCCAGTGAAACTGATTTGCATTTAATGGTTCATTTCTATGCGTATAATAAGATGGTGAATTTGAGCAAAATAAAAGGCAAGTTACTCCATTATTCTTGTGAACCTTTTGGCCAGTTTCCAAGTGAACTCTGTCGTGCCTTCGGTGTAAACATCACAGCAACAAACTGTTGAATGTACACTTTCAGTAAATCAGTTTCCAACTATGTTGACTTATCAATACACCAAGTCACCTCCCGCAAACACTTCAGGTTTGAAGCCCATCAAGAAGAAAATATGCATGGAGTGGGGAAGTCCTCATTATTTAATAATGCAAATAGACTTGGAAGCTCTTTGGAGAAGTGAGTGGCTCTTAAAAGAGCCTTCGGGTTTAAGTCAGGTTTGTGATCTACTTCTTGGCGGGCTTCTCGGTCTTCTTGGGCAGGAGGACGGCCTGGATGTTGGGCAGCACGCCGCCCTGAGCGATGGTCACTCCGCCCAGCAGCTTGTTGAGCTCCTCGTCGTTGCGGACGGCCAG
This sequence comes from Coryphaenoides rupestris, assembly GCA_002895965.2. NCBI lineage: Eukaryota > Metazoa > Chordata > Actinopteri > Gadiformes > Macrouridae > Coryphaenoides > Coryphaenoides rupestris. The sequence continues at coordinate 517,229 of PIJE02000098.1, forward strand.
CTGCAGGTGGCGGGGGATGATGCGGGTCTTCTTGTTGTCGCGGGCGGCGTTTCCGGCGAGCTCCAGGATCTCAGCGGTCAGGTACTCGAGTACAGCCGCCAGGTAGACGGGAGCTCCGGCACCGACGCGCTGACCGTAGTTCCCTTTACGGAGGAGTCTGTGGACACGGCCGACGGGGAACTGGAGCCCGGCACGGGATGAGCGGGTCTTGGCCTTAGCCCTGGCTTTGCCTCCGGTCTTACCTCTTCCAGACATCTTTAACTCTTCGAGAATCTTAGAGTATGAAACGGTTGTGCGCGTGCACTATAAATGAGGTCACCCAGGCCTCTGCTCATTGGCCAGCTGCAACGTTACAAAACGGACCAATGACATACTACCAAACCTTCACGCCCAAGCGGTGGCAGTATTGCACCCAAAGCAAAGCGAGTAGAGAACATTTTGTAAAAACAAGTCTAAAAAGTTATCTTCGCCTCTTATCTAGTCCTTATGGAAAGCTTAAAATACATGTTAAGTGTTCAATTTCGTGATCGCTTTACCTATTCAACAAAAAATATATAATATAGGACTTCACATTAACAGTTTACCATGTGTTTCGATTGTTAAGTGCTGATATTATCCACGTTATCTGTAGTCGTCCCTTATTCTTAAGTGTTCATGTTTAGTGGAATACATAACAAAATTGAAGACGTTGTCCTAACTCTTCTGAACGTGTTGTACGCAATAAGCCCGCTCTTTCAAGTCGTGGTCGAATGTTTCATGAAAAACTCGATAATGTAAATGATGTGCATCATGTCTGCATTATACTGGACCCAACTTCGTTGTACAGCATCCACGTGACACAAGCAACGTTCTTGATGTGTATTAAAGCAGCGCGCTCCGCGGATACGGAAAACGCGCATAAGGGATTCGAAGTTAATTCTGAAACGTACAGCATAGTGTGACGGTCACGATGCCCACACCGTGGTGTGCGCAGTATACAAGTCGGTGTTTCCGGAATAGAACGATGCGTGGTATCAGATACGCTGCAACAGCAAACCGTGAAATAAACATTGAAAGAATATAACTGATCACGTATAACTGATAATACATAGAAATGGTAACGTTTAGGTCTCAATGGTTACAAATACTGTGACTGTTGTTACGGAGAAACTCTTAGGGTGTATTGGGTGGTCCTGAAAAGGACCGTTGGTTTAGATGGAGACTGGAGTCTACTTGGAGCTGGTGTACTTGGTCACAGCCTTGGTGCCCTCAGACACGGCGTGCTTGGCCAGCTCCCCGGGGAGAAGCAGGCGGACGGCGGTCTGGATCTCCCGGGAGGTGATGGTGGAGCGCTTGTTGTAGTGCGCCAGACGAGAGGCCTCGCCGGCGATGCGCTCGAAGATGTCGTTGACGAAGGAGTTCATGATGCCCATGGCCTTGGAGGAGATGCCGGTGTCGGGGTGCACCTGCTTCAGCACCTTGTACACGTAGATGGCGTAGCTCTCCTTCCTGGCCTTCCTGCGCTTCTTGCCGCCCTTGACTGCGGTCTTGGAGACGGCTTTCTTGGAGCCCTTCTTGGGCGCTGGCTTTGCTGGCGCTGCCTTTGCTGGCTCAGGCATGATGAGACGGAAAGGGAATGGAGGCTACGGCGTCAGACGACCATGTTTATAGGCGGTGCTTGCAGATCACCATGGGGCGATCCTCTCGTGTGATTGGCTGAGAAACACGAAAAGCCTGAATGTCTGAGATTAGTTAGGATCATAGGTATAATGTCAATAGATTAGCGATGTTCTTTCTTCCTTAATCTTTACATCTATGAAACTTAAAAAGGGTTGTATTTATTTTTCATTAAAATGCTTATGAACCAGTGACTATCACAATCACCAGTGAGTATTAACCAGGGAGTATCACAATCACATCCTGAGGCCGCCAGATAAATATTGACATATATTTCTGTAATAGCTCATAATTATCTACATCATCAATAAATATGTCTTCAATATGATGTAATATATAATTCACTGAGAGGGTCTGCTCTGACTAGTCTCGATCGCCGACATAGATGACGTAATAAAAAGCGCGCGCGCGGGATTTTTAAATTCCAGTCTTTCATCTTAATTTCACTTTGTGCTTATTGCACGTTCGCGCTGTTTACGAGTAGATACACGTCGGGATGATTAAGGATAACTTAACCTAGTTGGTCAAGTAGCCAATATTCAGCTCATGTTTTATTCCATTGCCATGCATACTGTGTTTGGTTGCATTTTGAGCAAACTGCCACAATCATTTTTCTGGATTAATAAAGTTCTCGTCACTCAAATGCCAGATCGGTGTGTAAACTACACATGCATTTGATTTGACAAGAAGCCCGTTTGTGACGCGACTCATTGTAGGGAAAAGTTGGTCACCACTACGCCATTGATGAAGAACGATCAGTAAAGACTCTTTGAGAAGTATTGAGCGGCTCTTAGAAGAGCCTTTTGGGGTCGAGTAGAGGGTAGAGTAGAGAATGTTTAACCGCCGAAGCCGTAGAGTGTGCGTCCCTGCCGCTTCAGGGCGTAGACCACATCCATGGCGGTGACGGTCTTCCTCTTGGCGTGCTCGGTGTAGGTGACGGCGTCACGGATCACGTTCTCCAGGAACACCTTGAGGACACCGCGGGTCTCCTCGTAGATCAGGCCAGAGATACGCTTCACTCCGCCGCGACGAGCCAGACGACGGATGGCGGGCTTGGTGATGCCCTGGATGTTATCACGGAGAACCTTACGGTGGCGCTTGGCGCCTCCTTTCCCGAGTCCCTTGCCTCCTTTGCCGCGGCCAGACATGATGCTGTGTGCTGCAGGATCAGTATGAAGGTTCGAGGGTCGCTCTGTTCTTTATAAAGGCTCGCCGAGGACCTGAGAGAGACGAGAGGCGGGAGCTCCAGTCCAGACCCGCCCATGGCCTCTCGTTTGAAAAACGTAATAATGACGTATTATGAATAGAACACAATAGTACGAATCCTTCCACATGTGAAGTAAGCACATTTACATTTAGGGCATTTGGCAGACGCTTTTATCCAAAGCGACTTACAAAGAGTACATTTGTTGAAGCACATCGTTCACTATTCACATATTTCGTAATATTTCGAAGCTGTATGTGATGTGATTTCGCTCGTGAAATACTTGAGAATGGAAAATCCATCTTTTATTAGAGATCAGTAGTCGGCTATAGTGTTGTTAGAACAATCATTTATGTTTACTAAAATGCACAATAGCAACTTGCTCAACTATCAATCTTTTTACTGATTTTAAATGCAATTTATCTTGTGCTATTGTGGCCACTAAGACTTTCTAACTAATCAACATTTATGGTGCCAGTATGCAGCTTATAACAGATTTAATGCATAGTAGCCTTGTCAGTAATTCTACTGCAATACTCGATGATTTAACCATCTGGTCTTGTAGTGCCGCTAGTGTGTAGACTTGGTTGACAACACGGCGCCGCTTTAGAAGGAAAGCAATGATCTTCAAGACGTGTAGGTGGCTCTTAAAAGAGCCGTTGGGGGATATCAAGGTAGCGGAGTTAAGCGCGCTCTCCGCGGATACGGCGGGCCAGCTGGATGTCTTTGGGCATGATGGTGACCCGCTTGGCGTGGATGGCGCACAGGTTGGTGTCCTCGAACAGACCGACCAGGTAAGCCTCGCTGGCCTCCTGAAGAGCCATCACGGCGGAGCTCTGGAAGCGCAGGTCGGTCTTGAAGTCCTGGGCGATCTCCCTCACCAGGCGCTGGAAGGGCAGCTTGCGGATCAGCAGCTCGGTGGACTTCTGGTAGCGACGGATCTCCCTGAGCGCCACGGTGCCGGGCCTGTAGCGATGGGGCTTCTTCACGCCGCCGGTGGCCGGGGCGCTCTTACGGGCAGCCTTGGTGGCGAGCTGCTTCCTGGGTGCTTTACCACCGGTAGACTTACGCGCGGTCTGCTTGGTTCTTGCCATCTCGACGACGTCTTCAAAGTAGAAGTGTGCAAGCGAGGCGTCGAATAGTTTATATAGGCGGTGCCGGAGACCCGCCGCACGCTGATTGGACATTTTAAACTGAAAGACTCCAGAGTCCCGCCCTCACAATGGCGCGCGCTCCATTTCTTCCTCACCAGCTGCTCCAATCACATTAAAAGTGTTTTCCTATAGATTACTGTTATGTCTGCCAGCTACCCCGTTCATGTTCTTTATTTCAACTCTCGTGCATAGCATTACAATCCATGACGTCACACACTACGGATGCTCTCAGGGTTATTATAAACTCAAACATCACATCCCTTTTTTTCTTGAACAATTGTAAATAAGTTTTCTTTTCTTTTTTTTTTCATTAAAACAGTTTTCAACTTGTGTCTACTTTTTATATAAACACTTTTTTCCATAGATACCTTCAAACCTGTATCTCACAGAATAATCAAATGATTACATTCTTCCTGAACATCAATCAATTCTATCAGTCAATGAAACAAAATAATAAAACACTCTCCCCCCTAACACCTCCCATGCCTCTACTCTTAGTGGGTTAGGTCATAGTCAGACAGTCTCAGAGGCACCTGTCTGGTTCGTTGAGGTCTGCCTGCGCTGGGCATGTCTGACATGCAGGTGTCAGTGGGCGTCGGCAGAGTCACTGGGTCCCTATCAGAGTCCACTGTGATATCCTTCAACCCTTGTGTTTGGTTCTGTTCCTGGGTTGTCTCGTCCGGCCCATTCGCTCTGTATTTCTTTATGAATGTGCTGTTTCTCGCATAGCTGTTGGAGATTCTACTATCATCTGACTGCCTGTTCGACTGAAAACTTTGTGTGGTGTGGCGTTAAAGGGAGTGGTAAACTTGTCCACTTTGTCCTGCCTTACGAGTACGGCGTCCCCAACTTCAATCTCTGAGCACTGTGCTCTCCGGCGGTCATCAGTGTATTAGTTTGGATTTGCCTTTAAGCTCAATGTCTCGGTCACGCACCTCTCTAATGTCTCTTTAATGTCAGGTAGTTTCCCTCTTATCTTGCGTTTAAAGAGTAGCTCTGCCGGGCTCTTCCCGGTCGTGGGATGTTCAATGCTTCTGTACACAGTTACATATTTTCTAAGCTCCTTTGTCCAGTCAAGACCATCTGAATGAGCAATCCTGATTCTCTTCATCAGTGATGCATTCTGGCGCTCGACCTCTCCGTTGGCCTGAGCCCACTTGGGTGTTGTCTTCAGATGCACGATGCCGTTGTTCTCACAGTATTCTCGAAACAACTCAGATTTAAACTGCGGACCGTTATCGGATTTGATGGTGACTGGTAAACCGTGACGGCTGAATACTGACTCAAGGCTATCAATAACCTTCTCGGCTGTCGTGGATGTCAAGATATCGTATTCGTAATAACGACTGTAATAATCTACCACTACAAGGATAGACTGGTTGGTTGGCAGGGGACCAAGCAAGTCCACGCCACATCCTGCCAGGATCTTTATAAGTCCACACATAGTGGTCACACAACACACAGCAGGAAGTGGTGGCCGCCAAACACACACACACAGGGAGGGTGGCCCGTGGAAATGTGTCCTCTGCATTTAACTCCTGCTGCCCCTCCAGGGGCAGCCAGGAGCAGTGGGCTCCCGGGGACCAACAGCTCCAGGTTTTACGTCCACATCTTGGTCAGGGATGTGGACAGGAGATCTTCACATGTTTTTAATTGGGGTTCTTTTACTCCGTAAGGAGACCCCGTGGAGCACGGGGAGAACATGCAAACTCCACACACAAAGGCCGGGAGATCACCCACCTGGGCACCTGTAGTAGTTGGGAAATGTTATCTACGTTGTGCCCCTAGGTGGCAGCATAGGTATTTAAGTACCATGTAAAGTGAAGCACTGTGTAGTATAGCGTGGTGGTAGGCTGGTGTCATGCTCATTGTACTGCCCTGACGAGTGTTCAGTAAAAGCCAACCTAATGGTTACACAGCTGTCCGTCCATCCTTTCAGAGATCAGAGGATATTACAGCACCCCACAGTTAACAGCGCCCCAGGCGGGAATCAATCCCAGGACCTTTTTGCTGTGAGGCAGCAGTGCAAGCACTGTGCCACAGTGCCCGAAGGTGTGTGGGCCTCAGTGGTTCTGGTGGGTCGGGTCTGGCCACTATCTGGCACCCATGACACTCTTTGCAGTGTTTCTCAGCTGCTCTATCTATTCCAGGCCACCAGACTTTTGTTCTGAGATGTTGCTTTGTTCCCACAATCCCTAGATGTCCCTCGTGTGCTAGGTTAAGTGCTCTTGCGTGTAGAGCTCGGAGTAGCACGATACGTGTCCCTCGGAGGACTAAGTGTCCTACTACACACAGTTCATTCACTATGACTGCATATGCTTTGCAGTTCTCAAACCGTCCATTTCTGACTGCTCTCCTCACCTCAATGAGCTCTGGATCGGTTACCGAGGCTTCCTCCACCTCTCTGGTTGTGAGTGGTTTTGGCGTTGCGTTGACAGCGACGAACCGCACATACTCGTCCGAGCCGTGGTGGTGTTTCTCCTGTTTTGCTGTCTCTCCCAGTAGTCGTGATAGTGGATCTGCAATGTTTTTCTTGCCTGGGATATGCATCACTTTAAAGTCGTACGGTTGCAGGCGGAGTACCCACCTCTCAATGCGGGCACAAGGTTTGGAGTATGGTCCGTATATTACTTCTAGGGGCTTATGGTCGGTTACTAAAGTGAACTGTCGGCCATAAATATACGGATGCAGTCTCTCACATGCCCACACAAGAGCCAGGGCCTCTCGTTCAGTTTGCGAGTACTTACGCTCACAATCACTCAGACTACGACTTACATAATATATTGGCACCTCTTTCCCCTTTTGGATTTGAACTAGCACCGCCCCTAATCCCACAGGGCTCACATCAGCGATTACTTTGGTCTGTGAATCCTTATCAAAATATGCTAAAGTACCTGCTCTTGCTAGTTCGTTCTTGAGTGCGTTGAATGCATCTCTCTGTTCCGTGCCAAACTCGAATGGTGCGTCTTTTCTTGTTAGACGTCGCAGCGGCTCTGATAACGTTGCAAATTGTGGTATGAACCTACTGCTGTATCCGACCAGTCCTAAGAAGCTCCTCACTTCCTCGGCGCTCTCTGGTTCACGAGCTTTGGCCACAGCTCGCACTCTCTCGGCGGTCGGTCCGATGCCTTTCTCGGATAACAAGATGCCCATGAAGACCAACCTGTCCATGTTGTACTGGCATTTGTCCGGGTTCAGGGTCAGGCCTCTCTCCGTCAGCCTGTTCAGAGCGGCATGGAGACGCCTGTCGTGTGTCTCTTGGTCTGGTCCGTGTACTATTATGTCGTCAGAGATATTTTCAACTCCTTCTATCCCCGTCAGTGCGTTTGCCACCTCGTGCTGATATTGCTCGCTGGCTGAGCACACACCGAAAATCAGCCGCTTGTACTGGTACACTCCATTGTGTACTGCGAAGGTTGTGATACCTCTCGACTCTGGGCTCAGTTCTAGCTGATGGTATCCCCACTTTAGGTCTAGCTTACGAAACACAGTTGATCCATTCAAGCCTTGCAGGATCTCGTCCACGGTTGGAATGGGGTACCTTTCTCTCACTATCGCCTGGTTTGCCCGTCTCATGTCCAAGCATAGTCTCACATCATTATCTGGTTTTGGTATGATAACCACGGGGTTTACCCAGGGGGTAGGGCCATTTACTGGTTCTATAATGTCCATGTCTATCAGTTGTGTTATCTTGGACTCTACGGCCCCCCGGAGGTTGAATGGTATACGCCTTAGAGGCTGTGCTACAGGCTTTACGTCTGGGTTGATGTATAAGCTCACCTGCTTTGAGTTCAGTTTTCCAACCCCTTGGAATAGCTCTGGGTACTGCCTTTCTAGTGACTGCTTTGTGTCCACTACGGCTGCAACATCAACTCCTATTTTCAAGACTCCAATCCTCATAGCTGTATCTCTTCCTAGTAAAGCCTCACCTTTACCCTTAACCACCACAAACTCTGTCTGTTCTGTTCTGTCACCTATTGTGATCTCGCATTTGAATGCACCTTTAATGGGCAGTGGTTCACTAGCGGCATAAGAATATAACCTCTTTTCTGCCTTGGGAACATATGACTGACATTTTATGCTTTTTGATTTCAATCCCTCCCATGTATCTTCCCCCATCACATTACTAGTTGCTCCCGAGTCAACTAACATCTGTAGTTTTACTCCTCCCACAGAAAAGGTAAGTCTCTCTGACATGTTACACTCTTTTACAACAAATGCATATTCATCTTGTTCTTCTACATTCCTCACACCCTGTTTTTACTCTTTAGACTTGGTACGACAAACCGTTGCGAAGTGGTCTTTCCCTTTACATTTACGGCAAGTCTGTCCACGTGCGGGGCAATTTGGATCTTTCCCGAAGTGATCCGTGTCTCCACATCTGTAACACTTCTTCTCGTTTCCTCCTTCCGATGGCTTCCATCTGGAATGTTCTTTGAACCGTGTCCCACGTCTCCCTTCTTTTTGTGCAACGTGGTGAACAGTTTCTATCTCCGACTTGGTTGCGCCCGACATTGCCGCCATTTGAGTTTCAATTTCTTCACACTGCGAGGCAAGTTGCAGTGCGCGCACGAGCGTCAAACCGGCGCCTTCCTCTAGCAGTTTTCTTCTCACATACATCGACGTGCACCTGCTCAATATAGCATCTCTTATCTGGTTATTCACATCTGCACCATAACCACAGTCCTTAACAGCTAATCGCAGACGAGTAGCAAACTGCTGAATGGTCTCGCCTGAGTTCTGAGTCAACTTCTGAAGTCTGACGAGCGAACGCAGCATTCACCTGCGGCACGAAGTATTCGTTCAAGGCTCTGACCGCTCCATCATAATCTGTCGCCGGCTCTGTGTCTGGTAGTGTCTGGAAGATGTCTTGTACATCTGGGCCAGCAAGGTGCAAAAGCAAAGCCCTTCTTCTCTGCTTCATAGCATCTGTAGCGCCGTCACCCAAAATCAGTCCCTTGCCGTCCGCAAATAGCTCGAACGACGTTAGCCACTTCGTCCACCTTGGACCAAGCGTGGAGGGATCGTCAAAACATTTGAAGTTTTGTATTCCGGATTTCTCCATGTTTAGCTATCTTAACTCACTTTTAGTTAACTAAACTTTTACTTTCGCCATATCCTCGTCGCCATTGTTATGTCTGCCTCTTAATACTTAATTAGATCAGACCTTTATATTGCTAGCTCTTGGCTAAAAGAATCACGCAGCTACCCCGTTCATGTTCTTTATTTCAACTCTCATGCATAGCATTACAATCCATGACGTCACACACTACGGATGCTCTCAGGGTTATTATAAACTCAAACATCACAATTACATTCAGCGTATTAAACATACATCGGTCACCTGTGTTTTAATTAATATAATTATATAATAATTTGAAGGTCATGCCTGATTATCTAAAATACTTTCCTGCTAATATTCGGCCCTTTCTTTACATGCATGGCTTCTGTTCATTCATGTATTTGTTTTAGTAGGCCTATTAATCTTTACTTATGAATTAAGTAAGGATATAATTAATTAGATTAAAGTGTCTAATACGTGTCTCACTCAGCTATTCATTTGCAGTGTTTGACAAAGTACACAACTTCAGTACTTGAGTAAAAGTATAGATACACTTGGTCAAATATTACTCCAATCAAACTGAAAGTTTCTCAGTCCAAATTGTATTTGAGTTAAAGTACTGGAGTAGTTGATTTAAAAAAAACTGAAGCATTTAAAGCACCTTTTAAGTCGACGCATTGTTGTATACCTGGACACCATCGGATCATCTATCTATTGGTCTTGAGCACACTGTCAACCTCCATGAAACTGAAAATGTAACCATTATGTATCTTGTAAAACTAGAATGCCATTTGTTTGAATAAATACATTTGTTGTCGCTGGTTGTCACTATGGCAAGAGTGTAGGCCATGATGATGTTTTTGAGCAGTTGGCAAAGCAAGCATTTGAAACAATATGAATCATTCTTAAATTTGGTGATCTCAAACAGATAAGGCCATGGGTGAGCTGTCTGTGATGAATCTGAATCCTCAACTTCTGTCGTAATTACAGCCGTAGCCACCATTACCCGCAAACTTTTCAAAGAGGCTGCTATCTGCAACGTTAGCGCTGCTCAAAAATGCAAGCAGAAATGCAGGCGAAGACTACGGAGCCCGGGAAGTGACACATGACGTCTATGTCACCTCGTGGGCTCCTTGGAAGACTGTATGAGCAGAGAGGAAATTCATCCGCTGACTTCAACGCTGTGTTAAAAAATAAAAAACTTCAAACAAGGTAACAAGAACACTTCTGGTGCCCCGTGAGACGGTCGCACTGACAATGGCAATTGACAATTGTTTCAGTGGGGGACGAGGAAGCTGCGGTCTACCTGGCCTTGGCATTGGAGGGCTGATGGTGCAGGTCCTTCTAGACCTGCCCCAAGGTGGCCGGGCAGTTTCGAGGGCCTCACCCCGGCACTGGAGAGACGCTTTGGTCAGCGCCTGTCCACGTAAGAGAGCAGGGAGCAGCTGACCGACTGCTATCTGCAGGATGGGGATTACTGCCTGGCATTACTGAATTTATCCAATTTCACTTAATTGGTCCAAAAAATATTATTGAGTAACTAAATAATATTTTTTTAGTTACTGCAAATAATTTGCCATTGGTTGAGCGTCTGTGACCCTAAATAAAAGTGATTTACAGGTAATATTTTGTCGTAATTTTTTTCCGGGTTCGGTTCTGGGGAGGACCCGTGCAGGAATACATTTTCAGTTAAATGTTACAATAAAAAAGCTCTCTTATAATGTTGTTGTGCCGGCATGGATTGCACATGCTGAGTTGTAAGCCTATGCCAAACGAATTTAATATAATTGCTGACATCGAATGAGACATTTTGAATGTTGGAATTTTTGTATATTTACATAATATAATAAGCCGTTACTTTATTTTTTGGACAGCCCTTCTGTCTGCGTGTTTTTGGTTGGTGGTGTGCCGCAGGTTTTTATAAAATGTAAAACACGTGCCTTGGCTCAAAAAAGGTTGAAAAACACTGATCTAGAGGTTGGTGAAGACAGCCTAGCGCCGTGCATAGCATCTATGACAAACGATGCCTGGAAAATAAGTCCACCCAGGCTATGGATTGTTCACACTGCTGCCGTCTAGTAGACATTACTGCAGCATCTAGGCACAGACTACCAGACTAAAAAATAGATTTTCCCATAGGCCATCAGGCTGCTCAACCCACAACACCAATGTCATTGATCATATTGATCACTTTAAATGTACATTTACAACATTGATAATATTTAGATGATTCAAACATATTGTCGCCACATCGCCCCCCACATGAGGGGTAACCCAATTGACCCCATCACCCACAACATACTCCCGCAGGTGTCCGGGCCACCGTCGCCATTGAGCGGAGGGTCGTGCTGCTCGGGAGGTGGGCTGCCACGGCCCCTCTCCGAAGCAACAGGCCATCAAGCCTGTCACGGTGCAGCACCACCATGTGCCCCGGTCCCGGCCTGGGCACCCTGCCCCCGGATGTCGACCGGTTCGCGCCAGTGGTTGTGCTTGGGGCAGAACACCCATGCGTTGTCCCTGGGTGTAAAGGCCCCCCAACAGACCTTCTTCCATCACACCCCTGAAGCGGACCGGGCCCGCCGGGACCGGGCTCATGGACAACCCTGGCGGCTGGCAGAGGGCACCCCAAGCTTTCCTCCCTAGGCTGGGGTGGAGCGCCACGGTCTCGTGGCCTGGCCCAGGGCACATCGACTTGGGCCCCCACAACAGGCCAGCAGGTCCAGGCCGATGATGCATGGGTCCTGCATGTGGGCTAGCCAGACCTCATGCACCATCTCCTGGCCCCTCACATGGATGTGCACTGGTTTCATGCCCTCCATACTGGCCTGTTCCCCTGTCACCATCCTCATCTGGACAGCCATAAGGGTCCACGCTGCAGAGAGCACCCCCTTGGTGCCCCACAGGACCCCCGGATGGACACGGGTGATGTTGGACCCAGTGTCCACCAGAGCTCACCATGCCTGACCATCCAACTCGCAGTCCACATAAAGCCCTCTGGCTTGGCCAAGGCGGCCCACCAAGGTACATCAGCCTTGGAGGGGCAATGGGGTTGCCGACGGCGGCCGGGAGCGAGGCTTGGGCGCTGGACAGTCCCAGGTGAGATAACCAGGGTTGTCACACCGATGACAGCGGGTGGTACACCAGGCCTGGCCGGGCCTGGGGAACAGAGGGTGGCACCCGACGGATGGGTTCCCCATCCCGTCGTCTTCATCCTCCTTCCCCAGCTCATGGCATGTGTGTGGGCCCACAAGTCAGAGGCTCGGCTGAGGAAGATCGCCTCTGTCCGCTACACCTCCTGAAGAGCATCGTCCAGCGACCTGGTGGCAGCCAGCCTTACGTGCTGCTGTAGGTGTTCTGTTCTAGGGACAGCGCACGCACAAAAGGCATACAGGGCTATATACACATTTACATTTAGGGCAGACGCCAAATGCGCCCCGGGCAGGGCAGGGTGCGCAGGCCGGGACCGGGGCACATGGTGGTGCTGCGCCGTGACAGACTTGAACCATACCACCCCCTTTCCCCGCCTGCTGCTTCGGAGGACGGCCATGGCAGCCCACCTCGCCCCGATCGGCGCGACCCTCCGCTCGATGGTGACGGCGGACACCTGTTGTGGGTGATGAGGTCATCTGGATGACCCCTCAGGTGGGGGCGCATACACACACACACACACTGTACTGTATATGGGCCTATCACACATTAATCGTACATGCAGGATAGGATATGTTCTACATAGCATGAGTGATGTGTGATAGCATGAGCATTTTGAGTGTGAGACAGTACAATTAAATTGTTACTTTTGCCATCATTACTACTTAATCTATGTAATTTCTGATCATGGCAAATCTTCAGAGCATATTATTCACATTACTGAATTGAAATGTCAAGACGGTGCACACAGAATATGGGCTCTCAGCGTTGTGTGGTGGCTCTTAAAAGAGCCTTTGGGGTTCACAGCAGAGTGATATCTCACTTCTTCTTGGCCGCAGCTTTGGGCTTGGACGCCTTCTTCGCGGGGGACTTCTTAGCGGCGGGTTTGGGAGCTTTTTTCGGGCTTTTGGTAGCAGGCTTCTTGGTCGCTGCCTTCTTGGGACTCTTGGTCGCGGGCTTCTTGGCGGCGGCGGCGGCGGCCTTCTTCGGGGCGACTTTCTTTGAGGGAGTCGGTTTCTTGGCTGCTGGCTTCTTGGCTTTCTGTGGGGTCGCCTTCTTGACGGCGGGTTTCTTGGCAGCGGGCTTCTTCACCTCGGGGGCGGCGGCGGCCTTCTTAGCTGCCGGCTTCTTAGCCTCCTTGTTGATCTTGAAAGAACCGGAGGCTCCGGTGCCCTTGGTGTGGACCAGGGTTCCCTTCACCAACAAGCTCTTCACGGCAGACTTGACGCGGGAGTTGTTCTTCTCCACGTCGTAGCCACCGTTCGCCAGAAGCTTCTTCAGCGCCGACAGAGACACTCCGCTGCGCTCCTTGGACTCAGACACGGCTTCGACGATCAGGTCGCTCAGAGTCGCTCCGACCTTTCTCGGCTTCGGCGCCGCCTTCTTCTTGGTCGCTTTTGTCTTCGCCGGTGCGGCGGCGGCGGCGGCAGGCGGAGCAGCAGGCGGGACTTCAGCCATCTTCTCGGGTGCTTCTCTACGAGAGTCTGCGTCAACGTTGTCCGTGACCTGAGAGTGGGCTGTCCTTATACACGCGATGAGAACCGTACAGACTCAACCCGCGGCGCGTCTCCATGTGAGTGGTGACGACGTCTCGTTTGTGTTTCCTCCTTCACTTGATCCAACTACAATTGATCCATGGTTGGAGTATTTCACACGTTCAGTCAACACAATACAACAAGACTTGTTCTATTTGAACCGTGTCCATTTGTATGCGCCATGGATGTCGAGAATATATCTAAAAACCCTTACATTTCCAGATGACATGATTTCGGTATGAGTAGGTCTTCTTTTTAATTAGTTTTTAACAATGGCTAAATATTTTAATGATGCAAAAAGTGCTTTTTCCTACGAGGCACACTTCTGACAAACAGTTGGCAGTGAGCAACGTGTCCCGCGTTCCTCTACTTTCATTAAAATTATAGTTTTTATTCGGCGGTAAACACACGCGTCAGTGGAGGCGACCAGGACATTATACACATACACTATCCACTCGTATCGCTTGATTATTGTATTGTAGTTTTATATATATATATATACACATACATGATAATATGCATATCATATATTTAGCAGCAAAAAGAGTTCAAATAAATAATTTAGGAACATATGTTCTTAGTATTGGATTTGTATGTTAATATCTGTGTGTAACTCACCGTTTTCATGTCGAATAGATTTGACTAAATATTTGACCTATTTGACCTACCTGTTTAATAGTAGCCTATATATTTATCAATATGTAAACAGTTGGCCGACCAACTAAATACTTAACGGCATGAACCAGGATAAATGTAAATGCCTTTTCACATGTTTTGTAGTTATTAAAGGTGATTTTATGATGTATGCCCATTATAGTAAGATTCAGATTAAACAACGAAGGCAACATATTAAAATATTAAAAACGCTATATATATTATGAGATGTCCATTTAAAACATCACATGAATGATGAATGTTGTGATGGCATATGAACAGAATTGGTACATTCCATGCAAATAAAATGATTAATTTATTCAAAGTCTTTATTCGAGGGTATTCTAGTATCCGAACCACCCGAATTACTGTTTGGATACAGGTGATTTGCAACATCTGCTTCTATTTGTAATACATTTGTCCAAAGAGAGACAGCAATATATATAATATGCAGGTAATGCTTCATTTCCATCATATGTATACCAGATGGTGAGGCTGAACACGAATGAAAGGAAACCTTAAATGCACTGATAATTGGAAAAACAAAATTACGTACAAATTAACCCTGGAGATCATCCACTAGAAAACCCTTGTCCGTTTCCAAGTGATCTCCGGTGTGAACGTGGAGCGACCCAACCAAAACAGCAACGGATGTCGACCGAATGTACTTTCTGCAAATCATTCGTTTAGAGCAGTTTACATTAATACACCAACCTTCACCTCCCTCAAATTTCGAACTCATGCAAGATTTGACGCACGCTAAAAGTTACATGATTTATATAGCGCTTTTAAAGGGTACTCAGACGCTTTACAATGAATAAACAAACGTAGATACGAATAAAGAAACAAATGGGTTGTAGAGTGAAAGAATGGTGGAGGTCAGATACTGTAGGCTTTCTTGAAAAGGTGCGTTTCGAGTTGGTTTTTAAAAGTGTATCAGAGTTTCTGATGTTGCTGTCCCCCAAGGTGCGGTAAGTTTACGGTTAAACTTAGAAAATGTGTACGGGTGGTAAATGACCAACACGGTAAATGTAGACTTGGAAGCTCTTTGGAGAAGTGAGTGGCTCTTAAAAGAGCCTTCGGGTTTAAGTCAGGTTTGTGATCTACTTCTTGGCGGGCTTCTCGGTCTTCTTGGGCAGGAGGACGGCCTGGATGTTGGGCAGCACGCCGCCCTGAGCGATGGTCACTCCGCCCAGCAGCTTGTTGAGCTCCTCGTCGTTGCGGACGGCCAGCTGCAGGTGGCGGGGGATGATGCGGGTCTTCTTGTTGTCGCGGGCAGCGTTTCCGGCGAGCTCCAGGATCTCAGCGGTCAGGTACTCGAGCACAGCCGCCAGGTAGACGGGAGCTCCGGCACCGACGCGCTGACCGTAGTTCCCTTTACGGAGGAGTCTGTGGACACGGCCGACGGGGAACTGGAGCCCGGCACGGGATGAGCGGGTCTTGGCCTTGGCCCTGGCTTTGCCTCCGGTCTTACCTCTTCCAGACATCTTTAACTCTTCGAGAATCTTAGAGTATGAAACGGTTGTGCGCGTGCACTATAAATGAGGTCACCCAGGCCTCTGCTCATTGGCCAGCTGCAACGTTACAAAACGGACCAATGACATACTACCAAACCTTCACGCCCAAGCGGTGGCCGGATTGCACCCAAAGCTAAAGTAGAGTACATGTAAAAAAAATACAAAGTCCTCATCACCTATTATCTATTTAGGGAAAGCTTAATAAATTCCGTGTTATCAATTAATTTATTTACAATAAAGAAATTGATTGATAAAATAGCAGCAATATAGGCCTACAAAACAGTTCAATTATCCAATTATTTTAACAATATATTGTAACAAGCTTTAAGATCTATACGTAGTTCTAAGTTTTCTGAAAGTGTTCTACACAAAGTGAATACTTTGTACGCAGCTCATTATGCCCGCTCTTTCGTGGCCGAATGTACACTCACCGGCCACTTTATTAGGTACACCTTGCTAGTACCGGGTTGGACTCCCTTTTGCCTTCAGAACTGCCTTAATACTTCATGGCATAGATTCAACAAGGTGCTGGAAACATTCCTCAGAGATTTGACCATATTGACATGATGGCATCACGCAGTTGCTGCAGATTTGTCGGCTGCACACCCATGATGTGAATCTCCCGTTCCACCGCATCCCAAAGGTGCTCTATTGGATGGAGATCTGGTTATTGTGGAGCCATTTGAGTAGTGAACTCATTGTCATGTTCAAGAAACCAGTTTGAGATGATTTGAGCTTTGTGACGCGTTATCCTGCTGAAAGTATCCATCAGAAGATGGGTACACTGTGGTCATAAAGGGATGGACATGGTCAGCAACAATACTCAGGTAGGCTGTGGTGTTTAAACGATGCTCAATTGGTACTAAGGGGCCCAAAGTGTGCCAAGAAAATATCCCCCACACCATTACACCAGCAACCTGAACCGTTGATACAAGGCAGGATGGATCCATGCTGTCATGTTTACGCCAAATTCTGACCCTACCATCTAAATGTTAGCCGGGTCAATATAAAGTTTGAGCCTAAAATAATTGCAACAAAAGGTTTTTGGTTGGTGGATTTGGTTTGATGGAGTATACTGATGTACAAAAAAAGTCTATAGAAATCTGATCACCGGAAAGTTGATCATTTCCAAGATGGCGATCAAGATGGCTGCCAATCCACTAAAATGGCTATAAGTCATTTACTATTTACACTAGTGTGATGATTTTGATGTCTATCCCTAGGTTTTAGGACATCGAGAAACCCATGCCTTGATGACAAGGATTTTCGCCCAGATAACTGCGGCTCACTGGATATTTTCGGACCATTCTCTGTAAACCCTAAGAGATGGTTGTGCGGGAAAATCCAAGGAGATCAGCAGTTGCGGAAATACTCAGACCAGCCCGTCTGGCACCAACAACCATGCCACGTTCAAAGTCACTTAAATCACCTTTCTTCCCCATTCTGATGCTCGTATGAACATCAGCAGATCATCTTGACCATGTTCTACATGCTTAAATGCATTGATTTGCTGCCATGTGATTGGCTGATTAGATATTTGCGGTTACCAGTTGAACAGGTGTACCTAATAAAGTGGCCGGTGAGTGTACATTATAAACTTGTTTCTACAGCAGTCCACGTGAAAACACAAGGAATGTTATTTAAAACATGTGGAATACATGTAAGAAGCCTTTGGGGGCATATTAAAGCAGTGTATTTAAGCGTGTTACGGAGCGTGCGCTTAAAAGCAGGGTCATATTATAGTAACTATTCACAAGCCCAGTTAATATTCCGCAGGCAGCAGTTTTCTGGTTCTAGGTGTGTTCTGAAGCAAAACAGCGAGCATCACGGTATACTGAAAGATTATTCTGATACACTGCACATGCAATTACTGTGACGGTAACGATTACCAAAACCATGGTGTGCTCAGAGAAATGTACACTTTGGTGTTCCCGGAAAAATGAGTGGGAACAGCATATAGGTTACAACATAAGAGTTCTGAGTATAAACACATCTGAAACAAAGTGTAGCAGACCGATCCAGTAGAACTTATGTCGCTACAAGTAGCCAGCAAGTGTAGCCTTCACCAACAGTTGGTGTGAATGCTTCTCAGCATTCACACCAACTGTTATTCTACAAAATTATTAGGGTGCCGTTGCAATGCAAAGCACATTACTCTCCTGCATACTTCTTTATTATTTTTCTTGTTTATTCTTCCGTACACATTTTCGGCGCGCTACTAGTCTCAGCGTTGCCAGCACACGCAAAAAAGACATCAAAAAGTGTGCCTTAACCGGGAATAGCGTGCTATTACTTTTTTTTTTTATATATACACCCTTCCAAAATATAACTTCCCAGCAATTTTTCCCCATTGAAATGAATGGGGGAAATGTTAAAAATGTGTCATTAAACCTCTTCCCATTCATTCATACATTCAGGTAGAAACTCCAACGTTCAGGACACTTGGATGAATTCACACATGATTTCAAAACGTTCATATCATGCTTTTTACAGTTCAAACTTAATAGATTTTTCAGCTTCTCACTCCACTTGCGCTGGTCAGAGCGGGTGACGTCACCGCTAGAGTAGAGCAGACAAGTTTATTTTTAAAACTGCCATCCCACTCACAATATTAACTCCACATACGTAATCTATACATCAAAACGTAGGAAAACTTGTGACGGTCAGAAATGTAACTATGGAAACAAACTGACACTGATTTATGAGCCTCGGAGTGACAGGAGTGCCCACCAAAAAGTCTTTGTAGGGGGGAGTTATAGGGAGGAGTTATAGAGTTTGATGGCCACAGGCAGAAAGGACCTCCTGTGGCGTTCTGTGGTGCACCTCCAGTCTATGACTGAAGGTGCTCTGGTATGACACCAGTGTGGCATGAAGGGGATGGGAGGCGTTGTCCATAATACTGCCGTCTGGTAGACGTTAGCATCCAGGCAGACTCAAAAACTGATTTTCCCCACAGGCCATCAGGCTTCTCAACCCACAATGCCAATGTCACAGAACATATTGATCACTTTAAATGTAAATTTACAACATTGCTAATATTTTGATGCCTCTGGGTTGGTCAAGGTGGCCCACCGCAGGTTCCCCGACGGCGGCCGGGAGCGAGGCTTGTGCACGGGCGCCGGACAGTCCCGGGCGAGCAGGTGGTTGTCGTTGCCGGGCCTGGGGAACAGAGGATGGCACCCGGCAGATGGGCTCCCCATTCCCGTAGTCTTCGTCCTCCTTCCCCAGCTTGTGGCCTCCCGCTCGGGCGGGCTCACAAGTCAGAGGGTCCACGTTGGAGGGTTTCTCGGCTGAGGAAGATCGCCGCTGCCCGCTCATCGTCCAGCCTTACGTGCTGCTGTAGGTGTTCTGGGGACAGCACACACACACAGTCCTACGAGCATGAGTATTGTTGAGTGTGAGACTAAACTACAATTGCGTCATCATGACTTAATTCAAGTTCTCCTTTTAAATGTTGACGGCGTACAATTCAAATAATTGAAATGTCAAGACGGTGCACACAGAATATGGGCTCTCAGCGTTGTGTGGTGGCTCTTAAAAGAGCCTTTGGGGTTCACAGCAGAGTGATATCTCACTTCTTCTTGGCCGCAGCTTTGGGCTTGGACGCCTTCTTCGCGGGGGACTTCTTAGCGGCGGGTTTGGGAGCTTTTTTAGGGCTTTTGGTAGCAGGCTTCTTGGTCGCTGCCTTCTTGGGACTCTTGGTCGCGGGCTTCTTCTTGGCGGCGGCGGCGGCCTTCTTCGGGGCGACTTTCTTTGAGGGAGTCGGTTTCTTGGCTGCTGGCTTCTTGGCTTTCTGTGGGGTCGCCTTCTTGACGGCGGGTTTCTTGGCAGCGGGCTTCTTCACCTCAGGGGCGGCGGCGGCCTTCTTAGCTGCCGGCTTCTTAGCCTCCTTGTTGATCTTGAAAGAACCGGAGGCTCCGGTGCCCTTGGTGTGGACCAGGGTTCCCTTCACCAACAAGCTCTTCACGGCAGACTTGACGCGGGAGTTGTTCTTCTCCACGTCGTAGCCACCGTTCGCCAGAAGCTTCTTCAGCGCCGACAGAGACACTCCGCTGCGCTCCTTGGACTCAGACACGGCTTCGACGATCAGGTCGCTCAGAGTCGCTCCGACCTTTCTCGGCTTCGGCGCCGCCTTCTTCTTGGTCGCTTTTGTCTTCGCCGGTGCGGCGGCGGCGGCAGGCGGAGCAGCAGGCGGGACTTCAGCCATCTATTTCTGATCATGGCAAATCTTCAGAGCATATTATTCACATTACTGAATTGAAATGTCAAGACGGTGCACACAGAATATGGGCTCTCAGCGTTGTGTGGTGGCTCTTAAAAGAGCCTTTGGGGTTCACAGCAGAGTGATATCTCACTTCTTCTTGGCCGCAGCTTTGGGCTTGGACGCCTTCTTCGCGGGGGACTTCTTAGCGGCGGGTTTGGGAGCTTTTTTAGGGCTTTTGGTAGCAGGCTTCTTGGTCGCTGCCTTCTTGGGACTCTTGGTCGCGGGCTTCTTGGCGGCGGCGGCGGCCTTCTTCGGGGCGACTTTCTTTGAGGGAGTCGGTTTCTTGGCTGCTGGCTTCTTGGCTTTCTGTGGGGTCGCCTTCTTGACGGCGGGTTTCTTGGCAGCGGGCTTCTTCACCTCAGGGGCGGCGGCGGCCTTCTTAGCTGCCGGCTTCTTAGCCTCCTTGTTGATCTTGAAAGAACCGGAGGCTCGGTGCCTTGGTGTGGACGCAGGGTTCCCTTCACAACAAGCTCTTCACGGCAGACTTGACGCGGGAGTTGTTCTTCTCACACGCGTAGCCACCGTTGCCAGAAGCTTCTTCAGCGCCGACAGAGACACTCCGCTGCGCTCCTTGGACTCAGACACGGCTTCGACGATCAGGTCGCTCAGAGTCGCTCCGAACCTTTCTCGGCTTCGGCAGCCGCCTTCTTCTTGGTCGCTTTTGTCTTCGCCGGTGCGGCGGCGGCGGGCAGGCGGAGCAGCAGGCGGGACTTCAGCCATCTTCTCGGGTGCTTCTCTACGAGAGTCTGCGTCAAACGTTGTCCGTGAACCTGAGAGTGGGCTGTCCTTATACACGCGATGAGAACCGTACAGACTCAACCCGCGGCGCGTCTCCATGTGAGTGGTGACGACGTCTCGTTTGTGTTTCCTCCTTCACTTGATCCAACTACAATTGATCCATGGTTGGAGTATTTCACACGTTCAGTCAACACAATACAACAAGACTTGTTCTATTTGAACCGTGTCCATTTGTATGCGCCATGGATGTCGAGAATATATCTAAAAACCCTTACATTTCCAGATGACATGATTTCGGTATGAGTAGGTCTTCTTTTTAATTAGTTTTTAACAATGGCTAAATATTTTAATGATGCAAAAAGTGCTTTTTCCTACGAGGCACACTTCTGACAAACAGTTGGCAGTGAGCAACGTGTCCCGCGTTCCTCTACTTTCATTAAAATTATAGTTTTTATTCGGCGGTAAACACACGCGTCAGTGGAGGCGACCAGGACATTATACACATACACTATCCACTCGTATCGCTTGATTATTGTATTGTAGTTTTATATATATATATATACACATACATGATAATATGCATATCATATATTTAGCAGCAAAAAGAGTTCAAATAAATAATTTAGGAACATATGTTCTTAGTATTGGATTTGTATGTTAATATCTGTGTGTAACTCACCGTTTTCATGTCGAATAGATTTGACTAAATATTTGACCTACCTGTTTAATAGTAGCCTATATATTTATCAATATGTAAACAGTTGGCCGACCAACTAAATACTTAACGGCATGAACCAGGATAAATGTAAATGCCTTTTCACATGTTTTGTAGTTATTAAAGGTGATTTATGATGTATGCCCATTATAGTAAGATTCAGATTAAACAACGAAGGCAACATATTAAAATATTAAAAACGCTATATATATTATGAGATGTCCATTTAAAACATCACATGAATGATGAATGTTGTGATAGCATATGAACAGAATTGGTACATTCCATGCAAATAAAATGATTAATTTATTCAAAGTCTTTATTCGAGGGTATTCTAGTATCCGAACCACCCGAATTACTGTTTGGATACAGGTGATTTGCAACATCTGCTTCTATTTGTAATACATTTGTCCAAAGAGAGACAGCAATATATATAATATGCAGGTAATGCTTCATTTCCATCATATGTATACCAGATGGTGAGGCTGAACACGAATGAAAGGAAACCTTAAATGCACTGATAATTGGAAAAACAAAATTACGTACAAATTAACCCTGGAGATCATCCACTAGAAAACCCTTGTCCGTTTCCAAGTGATCTCCGGTGTGAACGTGGAGCGACCCAACCAAAACAGCAACGGATGTGGACCGAATGTACTTTCTGCAAATCATTCGTTTAGAACAGTTTACATTAATACACCAACCTTCACCTCCCTCAAATTTCGAACTCATGCAAGATTTGAACGCACGCTAAAAGTTACATGATTTATATAGCGCTTTTAAAGGGTACTCAGACGCTTTACAATGAATAAACAAACGTAGATACGAATAAAGAAACAAATGGGTTGTAGAGTGAAAGAATGGTGGAGGTCAGATACTGTAGGCTTTCTTGAAAAGGTGCGTTTCGAGTTGGTTTTTAAAAGTGTATCAGAGTTTCTGATGTTGCTGTCCCCCAAGGTGCGGTAAGTTTACGGTTAAACTTAGAAAATGTGTACGGGTGGTAAATGACCAACACGGTAAATGTAGACTTGGAAGCTCTTTGGAGAAGTGAGTGGCTCTTAAAAGAGCCTTCGGGTTTAAGTCAGGTTTGTGATCTACTTCTTGGCGGGCTTCTCGGTCTTCTTGGGCAGGAGGACGGCCTGGATGTTGGGCAGCACGCCGCCCTGAGCGAATGGTCACTCCGCCCAGCAGCTTGTTGAGCTCCTCGTCGTTGCGGACGGCCAGCTGCAGGTGGCGGGGGATGATGCGGGTCTTCTTGTTGTCGCGGGCAGCGTTTCCGGCGAGCTCCAGGATCTCAGCGGTCAGGTACTCGAGCACAGCCGCCAGGTAGACGGGAGCTCCGGCACCGACGCGCTGACCGTAGTTCCCTTTACGGAGGAGTCTGTGGACACGGCCGACGGGGAACTGGAGCCCGGCACGGGATGAGCGGGTCTTGGCCTTGGCCCTGGCTTTGCCTCCGGTCTTACCTCTTCCAGACATCTTTAACTCTTCGAGAATCTTAGAGTATGAAACGGTTGTGCGCGTGCACTATAAATGAGGTCACCCAGGCCTCTGCTCATTGGCCAGCTGCAACGTTACAAAACGGACCAATGACATACTACCAAACCTTCACGCCCAAGCGGTGGCCGGATTGCACCCAAAGCTAAAGTAGAGTACATGTAAAAAAAATACAAAGTCCTCATCACCTATTATCTATTTAGGGAAAGCTTAATAAATTCCGTGTTATCAATTAATTTATTTACAATAAAGAAATTGATTGATAAAATAGCAGCAATATAGGCCTACAAAACAGTTCAATTATCCAATTATTTTAACAATATATTGTAACAAGCTTTAAGATCTATACGTAGTTCTAAGTTTTCTGAAAGTGTTCTACACAAAGTGAATACTTTGTACGCAGCTCATTATGCCCGCTCTTTCGTGGCCGAATGTACACTCACCGGCCACTTTATTAGGTACACCTTGCTAGTACCGGTTGGACTCCCTTTGCCTTCAGAACTGCCTTAATACTTCATGGCATAGATTCAACAAGGTGCTGGAAACATTCCTCAGAGATTTGACCATATTGACATGATGGCATCACGCAGTTGCTGCAGATTTGTCGGCTGCACACCCATGATGTGAATCTCCCGTTCCACCGCATCCCAAAGGTGCTCTATTGGATGGAGATCTGGTTATTGTGGAGCCATTTGAGTGAACTCATTACAGTTCACTCAGTAGTGAACTCATTGTCATGTTCAAGAAACCAGTTTGAGATGATTTGAGCTTTGTGACGCGTTATCCTGCTGAAAGTATCCATCAGAAGATGGGTACACTGTGGTCATAAAGGGATGGACATGGTCAGCAACAATACTCAGGTAGGCTGTGGTGTTTAAACGATGCTCAATTGGTACTAAGGGGCCCAAAGTGTGCCAAGAAAATATCCCCCACACCATTACACCAGCAACCTGAACCGTTGATACAAGGCAGGATGGATCCATGCTGTCATGTTTACGCCAAATTCTGACCCTACCATCTAAATGTTAGCCGGGTCAATATAAAGTTTGAGCCTAAAATAATTGCAACAAAAGGTTTTTGGTTGGTGGATTTTGGTTTGATGGAGTATACTGATGTACAAAAAAAAGTCTATAGAAATCTGATCACCGGAAAGTTGTCATTTCCAAGATGGCGATCAAGATGGCTGCCAATCCACTAAAATGGCTATAAGTCATTTACTATTTACACTAGTGTGATGATTTTGATGTCTATCCCTAGGTTTTAGACATCGAGAAACCCATGCCTTGATGACAAGGGATTTTCGCCCAGATAACTGCGGCTCACTGGATATTTTCGGACCATTCTCTGTAAACCCTAGAGATGGTTGTGCGGGAAAATCCAAGGAGATCAGCAGTTGCGGAAATACTCAGACCAGCCCGTCTGGCACCAACAACCATGCCACGTTCAAAGTCACTTAAATCACCTTTCTTCCCCATTCTGATGCTCGGTATGAACATCAGCAGATCATCTTGACCATGTCTACATGCTTAAATGCATTGATTTGCTGCCATGTGATTGGCTGATTAGATATTTGCGGTTACCAGTTGAACAGGTGTACCTAATAAAGTGGCCGGTGAGTGTACATTATAAACTTGTTTCTACAGCAGTCACGTGAAAACACAAGGAATGTTATTTAAAACATGTGGAATACATGTAAGAAGCCTTTGGGGCATATTAAAGCAGTGTATTTAAGCGTGTTACGGAGCGTGCGCTTAAAAGCAGGGTCATATTATAGTACTATTCACAAGCCAGTTAATATTCCGCAGGCAGCAGTTTTCTGGTTCTAGGTGTGTTCTGAAGCAAAACAGCGAGCATCACGGTATACTGAAAGATTATTCTGATACACTGCACATGCAATTACTGTGACGGTAACGATTACCAAAACCATGGTGTGCTCAGAGAAATGTACACTTTGGTGTTCCCGGAAAAATGAGTGGGAACAGCATATAGGTTACAACATAAGAGTTCTGAGTATAAACACATCTGAAACAAAGTGTAGCAGACCGATCCAGTAGAACTTATGTCGCTACAAGTAGCCAGCAAGTGTAGCCTTCACCAACAGTTGGTGTGAATGCTTCTCAGCATTCACACCAACTGTTATTCTACAAAATTATTAGGGTGCCGTTGCAATGCAAAGCACATTACTCTCCTGCATACTTCTTTATTATTTTTCTTGTTTATTCTTCCGTACACATTTTCGGCGCGCTACTAGTCTCAGCGTTGCCAGCACACGCAAAAAAGACATCAAAAAGTGTGCCTTAACCGGGAATAGCGTGCTATTACTTTTTTTTTTTTTATATATACCCTTCCAAAATATAACTTCCCAGCAATTTTTCCCCATTGAAATGAATGGGGGAAATGTTAAAAATGTGTCATTAAACCTCTTCCCATTCATTCATACATTCAGGTAGAAACTCCAACGTTCAGGACACTTGGATGAATTCACACATGATTTCAAAACGTTCATATCATGCTTTTTACAGTTCAAACTTAATAGATTTTTCAGCTTCTCACTCCACTTGCGCTGGTCAGAGCGGGTGACGTCACCGCTAGAGTAGAGCAGACAAGTTTATTTTTAAAACTGCCATCCCACTCACAATATTAACTCCACATACGTAATCTATACATCAAAACGTAGGAAAACTTGTGACGGTCAGAAATGTAACTATGGAAACAAACTGACACTGATTTATGAGCCTCGGAGTGACAGGAGTGCCCACCAAAAAGTCTTTTATCAGCCACCTTCATGTTTCTCAACTCATTCATACTTTCAGCTACAAACCTCATTCTAATGTACAACTGTTCCACGTCTCATACGTTATAGCTAGTAATACATTCAAATCCCATTTGAAATATGCAAGATATAACACTTTGTTTCAAGCACTCCTCATTTTCACCCACCTTCAAAGCTTTTCAACTCTCGGACCCCTGCTGTAGCAGAAGCGTTCCAGGGGCTAAAAATAGCAACGCAGCATTCACACCGCAATTTCTTCAGAAACTGCATTTTGTAGTTAAATATACTGTAGTTAGAGAATCTCTTAGGGTGTATTGGGTGGTCCTGAAAAGGACCGTTGGTTTAGATGGAGACGGGCGGTCTACTTGGAGCTGGTGTACTTGGTCACAGCCTTGGTTCCCTCAGACACGGCGTGCTTGGCCAGCTCCCCGGGGAGAAGCAGGCGGACGGCGGTCTGGATCTCCCGGGAGGTGATGGTGGAGCGCTTGTTGTAGTGCGCCAGACGAGAGGCCTCACCGGCGATGCGCTCGAAGATGTCGTTGACGAAGGAGTTCATGATGCCCATGGCCTTGGAGGAGATGCCGGTGTCGGGGTGCACCTGCTTCAGCACCTTGTACACGTAGATGGCGTAGCTCTCCTTCCTGGCCTTCCTGCGCTTCTTGCCGCCCTTGACTGCGGTCTTGGAGACGGCTTTCTTGGAGCCCTTCTTGGGCGCTGGCTTCGCTGGCGCTGCCTTTGCTGGCTCAGGCATGATGAGACGGAAAGAGAATGGAGGCTACGGCGTCAGACGGCCATGTTTATAGGCGGTGCTTGCAGATCACCATGGGGCGATCCTCTCGTGTGATTGGCTGAGAAACACGAACAACCTGAACGTCTGGGGGCATAGGTCTGTTGTTAATAGATTAGCGGTCCTTCTCCCTCAACCCATGAAACCTAAAAACGATTTTATTTATTTTTCATTCAAATGTTTACTGGCTAGTGGAGAGTATCACAATCGCATCTTTAAGCAATTGGGCTACATTATGAGACCGCCAGATACATATTTACATATATTTGCGAAATAGTTCCTAATAATTATCTACATCATCCACTCAATGAGTAGTCGGTCTGTAAAACGAGTTCATATATAATTCACTGAGGCTCTGAGCTGACGAGTCTCGACCGCCATCAGAGTGCGCGCGTGGGATTTTTCAATGTTTACTTTCTATGTTCATTCGCTGTTTACGAGTAACGGTTTGATGATTAAGGACAACAATTCATTGTGATCGTCAAGAAGCCGATATTTACATTTACATTGAGGGCATTTATCAGACGCTTTTATCCAAAGCGACTTACAAAGAGCACATTTGTTGAAGGAGAGGCAGCAATATATCACTGTGGTACCTGAAGATAAGAATAGAGCTGTTTTCGAGCATTCCTATTTACGAGACGAATAGAACGAGTTTCATAATTGCCAAGTTGCCTGCATAAGTAGCTGGGCAGGCGTGCAATTCTAAGCATGATACAATATCTGAGAATGAACAACAATGCTAAGTGCCATTAATAAGTGTTAAGACATATAAACACGCAGGTTAGTGCTAGGGGGGGGGGGGGGTTATGTAGAGTCCAGGTGAACTCTGAACAGGTGGGTCTCGAGTCTCTTGTTAAGGAGGGGGGTTATGTAGAGTCCAGGTGAACTCTGAACAGGTGGGTCTTGAGTCTCTTGCGGAAGCTGGCGAGCGACTCGGCTGTTCTGACATGAGCCGGGAGCTCATTCCACCACTGCGGAGCCAGAACCGTGAAGAGTTGGGACTT
This sequence comes from Coryphaenoides rupestris, assembly GCA_002895965.2. Classification (NCBI taxonomy): domain Eukaryota; kingdom Metazoa; phylum Chordata; class Actinopteri; order Gadiformes; family Macrouridae; genus Coryphaenoides; species Coryphaenoides rupestris. The sequence continues at coordinate 544,939 of PIJE02000098.1, forward strand.
GGAAGAGCGATGTTTGGCTGTTTTTAGTGAAGGCGGTACCAGTCGTTTGGCAGAAGTTGCCGAGCGGAGTGCTCGGGCTGGGGCGTAGGGTCGGACTAATTTTTGGAGGTAGGTAGGGGCGGTTCCGTTGACAGCCATGAAAGTCAGTACCAGTGTCTTGAATCGAATGCGAGCGATTACCGGGAGCCAGTGGAGGTTGCGGAAGAGGGGGGTTACATGGGAGAATTTAGGTAGGTTGAACACAAGGCGTGCTGCTGCGTTCTGGATGCGTTGTAAGGGCTTGATTGTTGAGGCGGGGAGTCCAGCCAGGAGAGAGTTGCAGTAGTCGAGACGAGTGATAACGAGCGCTTGGACCAGGATCTGCGCTGCTTCACGTGTGAGGAAGGGCCGGATCTTGCGGATGTTGTAGAGAGCAATTCTACAAGATCGGGCCACAGAGGTAATGTTGGCGTTGCAGGACAGCTGGTCATCCAATACCACGCCACGGTTCCTTGCCGTGGCTGCAGGGGAGACTTCGATGTCCTCGATGGTGACAAGTAGGTCCATCTGAGGGCAGTCTTTCCCCGGTATGAAGAGAAGCTCAGTCTTGTCGAGGTTGAGCTTCAGGTGGTTGGCGGTCGTCCATCTGCTGATGTCGGCCAGGCATTTTGAGATGCGTGTTGCGATGTGGGTGTCTGAGGGGGGGAAGGAGAGAAACAGTTGGGTGTCATCAGCATAGCAGTGGTAGGAGAAGCCGTGGGATGTGATTACAGAGCCGAGAGATCTAATGTATAAAGAAAACAGAAGGGGTCCCAGTACTGAGCCTTGGGGTACTCCGGTGTCAAGGGTGCAGGGTCTGGACAGGGAGCCATTCCATGTGACCTGATAAGTGCGATCTGTCAGGTAGGAGGTGAACCAGGATAACGCAGTTCCAGTGATGCCAAGCTCTGCCAGGGTGGAGAGGAGAATCTGGTGGTTCACTGTGTCGAAAGCGGCGGACAGGTCAAGGAGGATGAGCACGGATGAGAGGGAAGAGCTTCTGGCGTCGCGAAGGGACTCTGATACTGCAAGCAGGGCCGTCTCCGTGGAGTGCGCCGCTTTGAAGCCTGACTGATGAGGGTCGAGCAGGTTGTTCTCGGAGAGATAGGATGATAGTTGGGTGGAGACAGCACGTTCTATGGTTTTGGAGAGGAATGATAGGAGAGACACAGGTCTGTAGTGTCGGGCGTCGGTGGTGTCCAGGGTGGGTTTCTTAAGGAGTGGCTTGATTCTGGCGGCCTTGAAGGCAGTCGGAAACAGGCCCGAAGTGATGGAGGTGTTAGTTAGGGTGGTGAGGAAGGGAAGGATGTCGCCCGAGATGTCTTGGAGAAGAGAGGATGGGATTGGGTCAAGGGGGCAGGTGGTGGCATGGTTGGATGTCACAAGCCTGTTGACTTCTTCAGAGGAGAGGGGGTTAAAGCAGGTAAGGCTGGTAGGGGTGGGTGAAGGGGGAGTGGGGGAAGAAGCAGGGGTGAAAGAGGAGGTAATGTCCTTCACCTTCTTTGTAAAGTAGGTGGCAAAGTCATCTGCTGAGAGGGAGGAGGGAGGAGGAGGGGAGGGAGGGTTGAGGAGGGAGGAGAACATGGAAAAAAGTTTCCTGGGGTTGGAGGCGGAAGAGTTGATCTTTGTAAGATAGAAGGCAGATTTGGCTGCTGACACAGTAGAGGTGAAACATGAGAGGAGGTGGAGGTAGTGAGAGAGATCATCAGCAGAGTCAGATTTTCTCCATTTTCTCTCAGCTGCCCGCAACTCTGTTCTATGAGCCCGCAGAGTTTCGGACAGCCAGGGAGGTGGAGGAGAGGCTCGTGCCGGTCTGGAGATAAGTGGACAGAGTGAGTCGAAGGATGAGGAGAGAGAAGAGGTCAGAGTGGAGGACGCTTCCTCTAATGACAAGAGGGAGAATTGTTGGGGGGGAGGTAGTGAGGAGAGGACAGTTGCAGAGAGAGTAGAGGGAGAGAGAGTTTTCAGGTTCCTACGGGAGGTGACAATGTGAGGCGTAGCAGGTAGGGAGGTGGGAGATTTTAGGGGGAGGGTGAAAGCGACAAAATGGTGATCAGACACAGGGAGGGGGGTGACAGAGAGTGCCGAAGTGGCGCAGGACCTTGTGAAGACACGGTCAAGTTGGTTCCCGGCTCTGTGGGTGGAAGGAGAAGGAGTGAGCGCCAAACCGAATGTGGCGAAGAAGTTGATGAATTCGGGTGATTGTAACTTCTCTGGCTGGATGTTGAAGTCGCCCAGAACGACAAGTGGGGTGCCATCTTCAGGAAAACAGCTGAGGAGGGCATCCATCTCGTCGAAGAAGTCGCCAAGAGGACCCGGTGGTCGGTAGATCACAGCAATGTTGAGCTTGATCGGAAGGGTAACAGATACAGCATGGAGTTCAAGTGCAGATCTGGTCAGGTGTTCCAGGGGAAGGACCTGGTATGACCACTTTAGAAGATGAGGAGTCCTGTTCCTCCACCTCGCCCAGAGGGTCGGGGAGTGTGTGTGAAAGAGTAGGTCGTGGAAAGGGCGGCAGGGGTGGCGGTATTTTCCGGGGTGATCCAGGTCTCTGTGAGAGCCAGGAAGTGGAGAGACTGGAGGGCGGCGTAGGCCAGAATGGTCTGTTTTCTTGACCGACGATTGGCAATTCCAAAGTCCCCCTCTCACATCAAGGCCTGTGTAGGTTGAGATCGTAGGGTAGAGGAGATTGGTATTCTGGTTTTATTCTATTGCGTTTGGTATTTTGAGGAACCTCTTAATTTCCTTCTGGATGTGATAATTAAAATTCCATAGATGAGTAATCGACACATGCACAATACATTTGATTTGGCTTCACACTTCATTGAAAAGCGTTTTACATCACGAGACGCCCATTTGTGGCTCAATTACCAGTAATGGTGTTTGTCACCATCTTAGTTACGACAGTGAAAATTGTAGGAAGAGTCTTTGAGAAGTATTTTGGGGTCGAGTAGAGAGAATGTTTAACCGCCGAAGCCGTAGAGTGTGCGTCCCTGCCGCTTCAGGGCGTAGACCACATCCATGGCGGTGACGGTCTTCCTCTTGGCGTGCTCGGTGTAGGTGACGGCATCACGGATCACGTTCTCCAGGAACACCTTGAGGACACCGCGGGTCTCCTCGTAGATCAGACCAGAGATACGCTTCACTCCGCCGCGACGAGCCAGACGACGGATGGCGGGCTTGGTGATGCCCTGGATGTTATCACGGAGAACCTTACGGTGACGCTTGGCGCCTCCTTTCCCGAGTCCCTTGCCTCCTTTGCCGCGGCCAGACATGATGCTGTGTGCTGCAGGATCAGTATGAAGGTTCGAGGGTCGCTCTGTTCTTTATAAAGGCTCGCCGAGGACCTGAGAGAGACGAGAGGCGGGAGCTCCAGTCCAGACCCGCCCATGGCCTCTCGTTTGAAAAACGTAATAATGACGTATTATGAATAGAACACAATAGTACGAATCCTTCCACATGTGAAGTAAGCACGTCGTTCACTATTCACATATTTCGTAATATTTCGAAGCTGATTTCGCTCTCGTGAAATACTTGAGAATGGATCCACATGACATTAACGCACAGCCCACACCCGTTCCATATTCTGAAAAAATCATTTTGTATTGTAAATATCTCATCATTCAGAAATCATTCTGTATTGTATATACCATTCATACTATTCTACTTTATTTTATATTTATGCGTCGTTTTTGCACTACTTGCTTTTTAACTCTTATCTATTATACTGTCTGTATGCACCAACAACCACAGCAAATTCCTCGTATGTGAAAACTACTTGGAGAATAAAGCAATTCTGATTCTGATTCTGATTTGTTTCCTGGGTGTGGTAATCGATGCAAAAATTTGCTGGAAGCCTCACATAAGTCATATACGGATATATGTGTCGGTGTTATGAAGAGATCTAGTAATTTATTTAATCACAAGGTTTTTCTTATGCTGTATCATTCACTTATTATGCCATATCTAAATTATTGTGTTGAGGTCTGGGGAAACTGTTATCGGACAAATTTACTATCTCTGGTTATGCTTCAAAAAAGAGCCATTAGAATTGCCAATAAGGTCAGATATAACGAACATACTAACCCATTATTTCTTAAATCATCTGCTTTGAAATTAATGGACTTGGTAAACTACTAAACTACTCAAATAATATTCAAGGCATCAAAGAACGCTCTTCCAGGCAACATTCCAAACTTATTTCAGGATAGAGAAGGCCATCATAAGTACAAACTTAGAGGAAATTATGAACTATATCATAAAAGTGTAAGAACTACTTTAAAAATCATGTGCAGGCGGGACTTCAGCCATCTTCTCGGGTGCTTCTCTACGAGAGTCCTGCGTCAACGTTGTCCGTGACCTGAGAGTGGGCTGTCCTTATACACGCGATGAGAACCGTACAGACTCAACCCGCGGCGCGTCCTCCATGTGAGTGGTGACGACGTCTCGTTTGTGTTTTCCTCCTTCACTTGATTCCAACTACAATTGATCCATGGTTGGAGTATTTCACACGTTCAGTCAACACAATACAACAAGACTTGTTCTATTTGAACCGTGTCCATTTGTATGCGCAATGGATGTCGAGAATATATCTAAAAACCCTTACATTTCCAGATGACATGATTTCGGTATGAGTAGGTCTTCTTTTTAATTAGTATTTTAAACAATGGCTAAATATTTTAATGATGCAAAAAGTGCTTTTTCCTACGAGGCACACTTCTGACAAACAGTTGGCAGTGAGCAAACGTGTCCCCGCGTTCCTCTACTTTCATTAAAATTATAGTTTTTATTCGGCGGTAAACACACGCGTCAGTGGAGGCGACCAGGACATTATACACATACACTATCCACTCGTATCGCTTGATTATTTAATATTTATTATTTTTGTTGTATATATGATGTGTATCATATATTTAGCCAGCAAAAAGAGTTCAAATAAAATAATGTAGGAAACATCCATGTTAATCCTCTTAGTATGGATTTGTATGTTAATATCTATGTGTGCCACAATTTTCTAAGATGCTAGAGAAGCTTTTTGCTGCTAGACTTAACAATTTTATTGGAAAACAATCTGTTGTCTGACAGTCAAATATGGGATTTAGAAATAATTTGAGTAATCACACCGTCAATCTCGCGCTCTAATTAGATTTATGTGGAAGAAATTACATTACTTGTAATAGAGATAAGAAGTTTCGTAATTTAGAATTAGTATCGATTCTACAAAAAGCCTTTGTATAACGCATTGATCACAGCATGATATTAAACGAAACAAATTGGAAAAGTATGGTATCAGGGGAATTGATACGGCGAAATTGGATGAGGTCCGTACTTCGGGTGAGACAGGCACCAAGTGTTGTTACAAATTGGAGAATATAATATAGGTGCGGGGTACCTCAAGGATCAATATTGGGGCCAACACTGTTCACAATGTATATTAATGAGATATGTGGTGTATCAAATATTATTAAATGTATACTTTTTGCTGAAGATACAAATATTATTTGCTCAGGGGAGAGTCTTCAGCAGCTTTTGGTGGATATCACACAGGAAATGAATAAATTACAAATTTGGTTTAATATTAATAAATTGTCACTGAATTTGAAAAAACAAAACTTATGTTATTTGGAAAACCGAAAAGTGACACACCAGTACAAATAATTATTGATAATAGAAAGAGTCGATCAAAACACATTCCTGGGTGTGGTAATCGATGCAAAAATTTGCTGGAAGCCTCACATAAGTCATATACGGAGTATATGTGTCGGTGTTATGAAGAGATCTAGTAATTTATTTAATCACAAGGTTTTTCTTATGCTGTATCATTCACTTATTATGCCATATCTAAATTATTGTGTTGAGGTCTGGGGAAACTGTTATCGGACAAATTTACTATCTCTGGTTATGCTTCAAAAAAGAGCCATTAGAATTGCCAATAAGGTCAGATATAACGAACATACTAACCCATTATTTCTTAAATCATCTGCTTTGAAATTAATGGACTTGGTAAACTACTAAACTACTCAAATAATATTCAAGGCATCAAAGAACGCTCTTCCAGGCAACATTCCAAACTTATTTCAGGATAGAGAAGGCCATCATAAGTACAAACTTAGAGGAAATTATGAACTATATCATAAAAGTGTAAGAACTACTTTAAAAATCATGTGTTTCGGTGTGTGGAGTAATCTTATGGAACGGTTTGAGGAGGAGGTTAAAACTAGTAAAGGTTTAAACCAGTTTAAAAGGAAGTTTAAAAAAGGAGTGATGAAGATGTATCTGGATGAGAGTGAAGGTGTTGCCTGTCGTTAAGATGATGGGGGAGCGGGTGGAGGAGGGTGGGGTAGGGGTAATAGAGAGTGTCTGGGCCTGTTTGTTTCTTGTGTGTGGATCGTCTTTGGTATTGATTAGAATGGTTAGGTGTGTGGGGGGTGGAAATTTAAAAGCTTGGCTTCGTCCATCCCCCTTTCAAATCATGCTTTGTCTATTGTTGTTGTCTATTGTTTGTTACTTGTTGAATATTGTTGTATGTTGCTGTGTGTAATGTTGTGTGTTTGATGTCTGCAAGCAGGTTTGAAATAAACTGAATTGAATTGAATGTGTGTAACTGACCGTTTTCATATTGAAGAGATTTGACACCTCCATTTTGGTTTAATAGTATATATGTATCAATATGTAAACAGGTGGCCGACCAACTAAATACTTAATGGCATGAACCAGTATAAAGGTATGCCTTTTCACATGTTATGTTAAGTACCTGGGTGTCCACATAGACAATATAATGGACTGGACTAAAAACAGAGGCCCTGTATAAGAAAGGTCAGAGTCGCCTGTATATCCTATGGAGACTCAGATCTTTCAACATCTGCAAAACCATGCTGCAGATGTTCTATCACTCTGTGGTGGCCAGCGTCATCTTCTACGCTGATGTGTGCTGGGTGAAGGCAGCCGACGCTAAGGCGATAGGCTGCCAGCATAATAGATATATAGCTATACCAACCAAGAACGCTAAACAATACTAAGTAATTTTCCAAGTGAACTATGGCTTGATTTGTGTCAATGTGGAGCAACCCAACCAGCAATACAAAATATACACTTTTAGTAAACTAAGTTACTCGCTCAAAGGGTCTCCAATGATTTTAAATATAGCATTTGACAAGCTTCACCCCCGTCAAGCATAACACTTTAATATTATCTGTAATATTACCTTTCATCTCCTCATGTGCAATATTCTTAATGTCATGTCCAATACCTCTCCTACATTACCTTTCAACATTTTGTGCAATATTCTTCACTTCAATTATGCCAAATCGTTTTCGCCATCTGAATATCTTATGTTGCCTATATATTTTTTGATTTTGACATTGTACATTGTATATTTGTAAATCCGTTTATTTTTATTATTCTGTCGATTTCACTATTGTTGTATTGTACTGTATTACTATGCAACCTGACACAAGAATTTCCTTCGGGATTAATAAAGTTCTACCTTATCTTAACAGTTCGTCTTTTTGTTAAGTGCTGATATTACCCACGCTATAGGTAATCGTCCCTTGTTAATGTTAAAATATATTTGAACAAACTAAGATCTATACGTAGTCCTAACTTTTCTGAAAGTGTTCTAAGCCCGCTCTTTCAAGTGGCCGACTGAAAAACTAGATTATATATAAGTGTCATACGGAGAGCGCTTAAATTGTTTAATTATTACGAAGCAGGATCATATTCCAGAATTATTCACTAGCCAGTTATTTCGCAGGCAGTTTTCTGGTTGAAACAAAACGAGCGCGGGAATCATTGTGGCATCGAGATATTGAACGTTTACTCAAATACATAAAACACTGATGCTCGGGATGAGTGTTACAGTAAGTCAGTATTACAGGAACACATTGACATGACATCTCCTCTGAGTTGCAGAGCATGCTCGATGGCGACATCATCGAGCAAGTGAATGCATCACCCTGGATTTCTAACTTGGTGGTGGCGAAGAAAAAGTCTGGAGGGTTGAGAGTCTGCGTGGACTTGAGAGCGGTAAACAAGGCCATCATCCCCGACAAGTATCCCCTTCCAACTACGGAGGAACTCACCGCCCAGTTCCACGGGTCCACCGTTTTCTCCAAACTGGATCTCCGCCAGGGTTACCTCCAGGTGCCACTACACCCTGAGAGCCGCAACCTCACTGCGTTTATCACCCACAAAGGGGTCTTTCGTTATAAGCGCATGGCTTTTGGTTTAAGCTCTGCCCCCAGCTGCTTTCAAAAAATCATGGCCTCCATCTTCGCTGGGATCCCAGGTGTGGCCATCTACCTTGATGACATTGTGGTCCACGGGGCCACCGCCAAGAGCCACGACGAGCGCCTCCACAGTGTTTTCAGGGTGATGGCCAAGCACCACCTCACACTCAACGGCGAGAAGTGTGTATTCAACGGCGAGAAGTGTGTATTTGCCGCCCCAGCCATTGAGTTTGTAGGGTTCCGCCTCTCAGCTGACGGCACGTACCCACTACACTCGAACACGGCGGCCATCCACCGTGTCCCGGAGCCCACCTCAGCCGCTCAGGTGGCCTCTTTCCTGGGCATGACAGCGTACTATCTCCGTTTCCTGCCACAGTACTCATCCACAACCGCGCCGCTGCGAAAACTGTTGAAACAGGACGAGCCCTGGTTTTGGACGCCTGCCTGCTCGGACGCTGTGCGCCTCCTGAAGTCCCAGCTCACCTCTCCACCAGTTCTAGCACACTTTGACCTGGCCAGCCCCACACTCGTCACATGCGATGCCTCCGCTTTGGCCATCGGCGCAGTGATGTCCCAGCTGCAAGGTGGGGTGGAGAGGCCGATAGCCTTTGCCTCTCGAGCCCTCAGCCCCACGGAACAGAGGTACTCAGTGGGGGAGCGGGAGGCTTTAGCATGCCTCTGGGCTTGTGAACGCTGGCACATGTACCTTTATGGACGGGCATTCACGTTGAGGACAGATCACCAGGCCCTCACTACCCTTCTGGCCACGTCAGGCACCGGTCACAAACCACTACGTCTCCACCGTTGGGCCGACCGACTGCAGCAGTACAATACCGCCTGCAGTTCACACCGGGGCGGACAATGTGGTGGCCCGATTTGCTGTCACGTGCAATCCCCAACCCCACCCATAGGCCCAACTCTGGCCCCCGACGGGACTCAGCTGAGCATGATCTCGTGCAGCTCCTCCACACGCCCCTTCAGGGGACGGTGTCACTGAAAGAGCTCCAGGACGTTCAGCTGACGATCCTGTCTCCTCTCTACGCTCTCGACCTACATCAGGCAAAGGCTGGGCCGCGAAGGTGCCTGACGAGCTGCTTGCTTACTCCAGGATCAGGGAGGAGCTGTCGTGTTGGAACGACACCTGCGTCGCCCGTGGGCTCTGCACTGTGGTCCCAGGTGTCCTTCGGGCGCGTGTCCTTGCTATGGCGCACGAGGGCCACTTGGCATAGTCAAGCTCCAACAGCGTGTTGCGACGTGGTGTGGTGGCCAGGCATCGTACAGGGAAATCGAGACCCTGGTCAAGGACTGGCACTGTCCTGTCTTCTTAGCGGCAAGACCAGGGCCCCAGCCCCGCCCCCACCATGCAGCCGTTGGACTTGGCCGTCCCAACCCCTGGGAACATCTGCAACTATGACGTCTGTGGCGAGTTGCATGGGGTGCCGCATCACCAGCGGTTCCTCGTGGTAGTTTACGACCTCCACTCTAAGTGGCCAGAGGTGACACCTGTGGGCTCCGTCACAGCCAGGGTGTTGATCGACATCCTTGAGTCCCTGTTCGCACGTTGGGGCCTGCCTAAGAAGATCACGACCGACAACGGCCCCCAAATGGTCTCCCATGAACTGTCCTCATATCTGGGTGGCGGAAAGGGAGATCCACCACATCCGCACGGTTTTCTACAACCCGGCTGCGAACGGGGGGGTGGAGCGGCCTGAACAATCACTGAAGAATGGCATCAGGGCCCACTTGACACAAGGGGTGCACGCTCACCACCAGTCTACTCCAGACGCTGTTGCACTTCATCGTGGCCACCCGTCACACCCACCACAGGCGTCTCCCCAGCTCCTCATGCTGGGGCGGGAGCTCCAGCTACCTCTGAATAGGCTCCGCCCTACACTGCCTCAGGCTTCGGTCCACCAGTTGGATGCCACAGTCGCCACACGCCAGAGCCTGATGAACAGACCGGTTCGATAGGGCCCGACGTGTTAGGCACCGGCCATCGCTGTCTCGGATTGGGTCAGGATCCAACGGCCCCACCGCAACAACAAACTCAGACGTTTTGGTCGGACCCCGTTCAGGTTGACCAACAGCTTGGCCCGGCTTTCATTCAGGCTCGCCGACGGCACTCGCTGGCATGCTAGTCGCCTGCGTAAGGTTGCGGGCCCCACCCTTGCCCGGGTTGGGTGTGCCCTGCCGTTACAGTCCTGACCGGCCTGCCACGGTTCGACGGTCGCAGCGACCCCAGCCCCTCAGGCACAGCTCTTAGTTTCCACCGCCAGCTGTCGTTCGTTGACCAGAGGGCCCCGCCCGGCCAGGGGCACACACTAGGGCCCGGGCACCTGAGGGACTTTGTGACTGAGTACCACACCTAGGTTGTGTGAGGGGGGGGGAAATGTTACGTCTGGTCGTTCACAGACAGACTGTTCGGTTAGGGACTGTTCACGACAGTCCACTGTCTCGTTTTACGGACTGTCGGTTCCACTTTACGTGTTCTGGGTTCTGATGTGTGTGTGTTGAAATAAATGGAGAAGCACAATCTCCGACTTGACATACAGTAGTCGACTCCGTCATTCTACGGACATAACACTAAGGTAAGTAAATACAAAAGTAAATATTACTTATCTTACATCAGTAAATATAATCCTGCTGATCATGGTTTCTTTACTGTGAAACAGACTGAATTGATTGACATTTCCACTCTGCGTCCGGAGCGACTAGAACAGCCGTGTGCCACAGATCAAACTCCTTCAGACATCCTGGTTATTATTCATCAAATTAAAACTGGTATTTAAATGAAGTCATGTACAGACCAACTGACAGGTAGGCCTATTTTAAATGAAGTCATGTACAGACCAACTGACAGGTAGGCCTATTTTAAATGAAGTCATGTACAGACCAACTGACAGGTAGGTCTATTTTAAATGAAGTCATGTACAGACCAACTGACAGGTAGGTCTATTTTAAATGAAGTCATGTACAGACCAACTGACAGGTAGGTCTATTTTAAATGAAGTCATGTACAGACCAACTGACAGGTAGGTCTATTTTAAATGAAGTCATGTAACAGACTGACAGGTAGGTCTATTTTAAATGAAGTCATGTACAGACCAACTGACAGGTAGGTCTATTTTAAATGAAGTCATGTACAGACCAACTGACAGGTAGGTCTATTTTAAATGAAGTCATGTACAGACCAACTGACAGGTAGGTCTATTTTAAATGAAGTCATGTACAGACCAACTGACAGGTAGGTCTATTTTAAATGAAGTCATGTACAGACCAACTGACAGGTAGGCCTATTTTAAATGAAGTCATGTAAAGACCAACTGACAGGTAGGTCTATTTTAAATGAAGTCATGTACAGACCAACTGACAGGTAGGTCTATTTTAAATGAAGTCATGTACAGACCAACTGACAGGTAGGTCTATTTTAAATGAAGTCATGTAAAGACCAACTGACAGGTAGGTCTATTTTAAATGAAGTCATGTACAGACCAACTGACAGGTAGGTCCTATTTTAAATGAAGTCATGTACAGACCAACTGACAGGTAGGTCTATTTTAAATGAAGTCATGTACAGACCAACTGACAGGTAGGTCTATTTTAAATGAAGTCATGTACAGACCAACTGACAGGTAGGTCTATTTTAAATGAAGTCATGTACAGACCAACTGACAGGTAGGTCTATTTTAAATGAAGTCATGTACAGACCAACTGACAGGTAGGTCTATTTTAAATGAAGTCATGTACAGACCAACTGACAGGTAGGCCTATTTTAAATGAAGTCATGTCCAACAAGATGGTGACATGGATTGATAGCGCAGGGCCCCGCAGGGAACGGGAGTACACAGAAGTCTTTTTTTATAGCTGTTGGGAGCGGTGATGTTGGGATAGCTCTGTGGTCGACATTGGAGGAAATGCCAAGGAGTTATAATGGGTCTCATTATGGCTGCAGACACGTTTTCATCATGAGGACGCTGTATTTATCTCTCGTCGCTCTCTCTCTCTCGCCGTCTGCTATTTCTATATCCGTCCATTTGTCTCTCTAGTGTATCTATCTATCTTTCTGTCTGTCTGTCTAGTGTATCTATCTATCTTTCTGTCTGTCTGTCTAGTGTATCTATCTATCTTTCTGTCTGTCTGTCTGTCTGTCTCGTCTATCTATCTAGTGTATCTATCTATCTGTCTGTCTGTCTAGTGTATCTATCTATTTCTGTCTATCTATCTGTCTGTCTGTCTAGTGTATCTATCTATCTTTCTGTCTGTCTGTCTGTCTGTCTCGTCTATCTATCTAGTGTATCTATCTAGTGTATCTATCTATCTTTCTGTCTGTCTGTCTGTCTGTCTGTCTCGTCTATCTATCTAGTGTATCTATCTATCTGTCTGTCTGTCTAGTGTATCTATCTATCTTTCTGTCTGTCTGTCTGTCTGTCTCGTCTATCTATCTAGTGTATCTATCTATCTTTCTGTCTGTCTGTCTGTCTGTCTGTCTAGTGTATCTATCTATCTTTCTGTCTGTCTGTCTGTCTCGTCTATCTATCTAGTGTATCTATCTATCTTTCTGTCTGTCTGTCTGTCTGTCTGTCTCGTCTATCTATCTAGTGTATCTATCTAGTGTATCTATCTATCGTTCTGTCTGTCTGTCTAGTGTATCTATCTATCTTTCTGTCTGTCTGTCTGTCTGTCTGTCTGTCTATCTCTCTCTCCCCCCTATCTCTCTCTCTCCTCTTCCCCCTCCCCTCCCAGTCCATCACTAACATTTTCGTCTCGTCAAGATCCGTTTTTGTCACGTCAAGTCACGTCTTAGTCATGGGAAAAAGGTCGTTAACGCATATTTTTCGTCAAACATTTCGTTAACGAAATTAACACTGGTTGTTGTTTGCTCTTTTTAAAGAAGGTATCGGTTCTGGCACCGTTTTGGCACCGGTATCGTTTTAAAAGTATCGGTTTGGCACCGGTATCGGATAAATCTAAACGATACCCAACCCTACTTCAATGTACCTGTACACTGAAATAGGTGACAAATAAACCTTTGAATTTTAACTAATTAGCTTTTTGTGTCGGCGCTGCTGTAAATTCATGTGTGGAGTCGCTATCAACCATTTGATTGTTGCACTTTGTGTTTTAAGTAAATCATAAAAACCACTGCGTTCAGTAATTGTCTTATCAGATACAGAACCTGGAAATAACTCGGACACAAAAATGACAGAACCACTTGGATCACATCCAGTCAATGCTTTGAGGGTTGTGCTTGACTTCTAGTCACTATAAAGCTGACTCTGTAAAGCCAGTGCAGATGACACCTGGGTCTTACATTCAGGACCATCAATAATGACTCAAGTAGAAGGAAATCATTTTCAAAAGTTTTCAGGCATGTTTTTAATAATAATGTCTCTATGAGGCCATATGTAGTTGTCCAAATGTAAAATACATAAACTCTATCCATGTATTAAAAACAAGTCCTGCAGACTGCATGGATACTCCAAATCTCGATGAAACGTGCTCCCTGTAATCTCTCTGGATATCTGTGGTCATTATTGCACGTTCCCCAAGCGCATGTAAGAACATGTTGTCTAACTAAATGTATCTGTAGTCTAATATAAGAACCATGTTGTTCTAACTAAATGGGCTGGGGCTGGGGCGTAGGGTCGGACTAATGTTTGGAGGTAGGTAGGGGCGGTTCCGTTGACAGCCATGAAAGTCAGTACCAGAGTCTTGAATCGAACGCAAGCGATTACCGGGAGCCAGTGGAGGTTGCGGAAGAGGGGGGTTACATGGGAGAATTTAGGTAGGTTGAACACGAGGCGTGCTGCTGCGTTCCTGATGCGTTGTAAGGGCTTGATTGTTGAGGCGGGGAGTCCAGCCAGGAGAGAGTTGCCGTAGTCGAGACGAGTGATAACGAGCGCTTGGACCAGGATCTGCGCTGCTTCACGTGTGAGGAAGGGCTGGATCTTGCGGATGTTGTAGAGAGCAATTCTATAAGATCGGGCCACAGAGGTAATGTTGCCATTGCAGGACAGCTGGTCATCCAGTACCACGCCAAGGTTCCTTGCCGTGGGTGCAGGGGAGACTTCGATGTCCTCGATGGTGACAAGTAGGTCTTTACCCGGTATGAAGAGAAGCTGAGTCTTGTCGAGGTTGAGCTTCAGGTGGTTGGCGGTCGTCCATCTGCTGATGTCAGCCAGGCATTTAGAGATGCGTGTTGCGATGTGGGTGTCTGAGGGGGGGAAGGAAAGAAACAGTTGGGTGTCATCAGCATAGCAGTGGTAGGAGAAGCCGTGGGATGTGATTACAGAGCCGAGAGATCTAATGTATAAAGAAAACAGAAGGGGTCCCAGTACTGAGCCTTGGGGTACTCCGGTGTCACGGGTGCAGGGTCTGGACAGGGAGCCATTCCATGTGACCTGATAAGTGCGATCTGTAAGGAAGGAAGTGAACCAGGATAATGTAGTTCCAGCGATGCCAAGCTCTGCCAGGGTGGAGAGGAGAATCTGGTGGTTCACTGTGTCGAAAGCGGTGGACAGGTCAAGGAGGATGAGCACGGATGAGAGGGAAGAGCTTCTGGCTCTGATACTGCGAGCAGGGCCGTCTCCGTGGACGTCTCTTCACATGCACATGTTAATATATTTCGAAGCTATATATTATATAATTTCGCTCTTGTGACATATGAGAGAATGGAAAATCCTACTAGAAAAAAGATCAGTAGTAGGCTATATTATCAAGTGTTAGTGTTATAACATTTATGTAAACTAAAATGCAACTCACACCTTGTGGTATAATAGGAGCAGTTTAATGATAGTTAACCAATCTTTGAGATCAGAGGAAGGTCAAACTGAGAAACATAACACAGCACTGACAGGTTGATTTTCTTAATTGCTTGTGTAATCAAGTGTGCCAAAAACAAGACAGGGAAAATCAGAATAATTGTGAAGGGAGCTGAGAGGTTTGCTTTCTTTTTGGGTACCTGGGAGCAGATTAATAAAAGACTTGAAGCAGGTGGGAAGCTGGGATGTAGTCCCGGGTGATGAGACGGTATCTGCTCCATCGTCCACTGAAAGTATTTTGGGTCTCCTGAAACAGGAAACCTCACCGTCCAAAACACTGCCTATCCAGGTGTTGCGATACCTACCTACATTTGGCCTGAATGCCCTCCTTTCAATGGAAAAGTATTATGGAGGACCCAAACTTATAAATAAATTGGATTCATTTATTTTTAAATTTCGGTGCATATTTATTCATGTTCAAATTAACCTGCAATATAAATCAATAATTTGCGACTTAAAGACGCTGTGTGTGTGTCAATGTTTAATGATAGCACTTTCATAAGGTACATTTTGTAAATAAGAGCTTGTTTATGAAAAAAATTGGATTGGAAAGATTTTCACTCAAAATGGAAAGGTTATGAAGCAAGAGCTTCGGTTGTCATGGCGAGGAATAACTTGTCCCTTCCCTTCCAACCACTCTGGTTCTCCCAACGTGGTGACAAGGTAAGCGGAGGTTCCGTCTCCATCCAGGGAGATGGAAGGTCCACTGGTACCCAAGAGGTTCCTGATGTTTACAGGGTGTGGCAGCCGTCGACGGGACACAAGAAACTCTACTCAGTGTAATGTTGTGATTACTTTATTTAATACTTTCAAATTAAAAAGGTCTTTGTGGGTGAACTTCTAACGCACTCATTATTGGACAGATCATTGGGTGCTAACAAGCAGAGTTCAACAGAATGCGTGCTTAGGGAAAAATATCCAATTATCTGTGACTTTATGCAAATGCAACCGTTACCCAACACCGACTGAGGGGAGAAGGGACGGCTATATGCTGAATCATCTTTTAAACAAACTAACACTTGTGTGAAGTATGCCAAAATACAATATTTGTGAGCCATCTCTGGGTGAGACATGTGACTCACGCAGAGTGCTTGTATAAATATCTAGAGAAGGTTAGATGATTGTACATTTAGGCTAAAGCATTAATAACTGCAGTGAAATTACATGACCAAATACTGATTAAAGGTATATTTGCATTTGTGATTATGAAAAATACATCTCTGGCATCAAAATGTGTAATAATACATCTTAAAATACATAGAGCATTATGGAAGAAAACAAATTAATTGCATATCAGGATACATAAGTTTATATATTCAAGGCACGATACAAAAGCCATTCAAATGTATTCTGCATTGCATAAATCCCCCTGGATTTACACTTTCAGAACATTGGAAACAATGGCTTCAAAGTAGTTTCCTAGTGGAATAAATGTAACTCACCACAGTAAAGGTACTGCAGTCAAGTCCATCCGTTAGCATTACAAGTACAAAGTACAAGGCAGCACTTTAAGCAGAACTAAAGCACTAATATAATAGTCAATCTTAACTGGTGATGCAACATCCACTGTGAAGCGTAAGGGCCCATGAGAACTGCCACAGGCCTTAAGACTAGAAAACAACAGGCTGAGACTACAGTAGGCCTTACCTTAAGGTCAACACTATAGTAGGCCTTACCTTAAGGACAAGGCTACAGTAGGCCTTACCCTAAGGTCAACACTACAGTAGGCCTTACCTTAAGGTCGAGCTGCTGCAGCAGGGTTCATTTTAAGGTGAAACGTACAACAGTAGGAGTTAGTCGGGTAGCGGGAGCAGGTGAAAGGGTCAGGTGAAGCCCAGTAGACCTCATGGTAAGTCAGCGGTGGTGGAGGACAACCTGCTGAGACCTACTTCCTGCCCACCGCCTCTGCCAGCTTCTTCAGCCTCTTCTTCAGCTCCAGGGGGAACTTCTCGTAGCATTTCTTACACACGGGCTTCATGTCAAACTCCACAAACTTGTTCCTGTGAGGACAAACACACAGACACACACGCATGTAACCACCACAGGCACACAGCTGATCTGAGATTTGAGCCAATCGAAAGCAGCATTGATTGGAGCCACGCTCTGATTGGCTATCCCCGGTTCCTCTTTATTGATTTGTGATGCATGGGTTTTCAAAAAACTTTTAAAGTTTATTTAAATGATTGGAAAGGCAGATGTCTTTTGCATTTTATAAAAAAAAAAAAGTAAGCTAGATGTTCATGAGCCAAGACATTTAAAAGTTTACCCTCGAGCGACATCACAAATGGGAGTGTCCACCCACATCGTAGGATGGATAGATCTACCAGCCTACCCAGTGGAACTGGTAGGCTGCCACTTGTGATGTCACCAGGGGGTAGATTTTGAAATGCATCGTAATGGATAATCAACACCTCGCACTTTAAGATGTCAAAATGGTGGACGGAGGTACATTAGCCAGGCAGCGTTCCAATAAACACAAAAATATAACTGAACAGCAAATTAACACACATATCAGAAGCGAACTGGGCGGATGAGGAAGCATGCCGACCACATGGCAGTGACATCACCACGGGAGCGAGCCATGCAGGGAGCGTTCCCATAGCGACAAGAGCGAAGGGTGGCTACACACAGGCGGAGGGCTTCTTCCGTCGCTCCTTGGCGTCTCGCTCGCGGCGCGCCAGCCGACGCTTCAGCTCCTCGGGGAGCCGCTCGTAGCAGCGCCGGCACACCGGCCGCAGGTCCACCTCCACAAACTTATCTCTGGACACCACCCCACCACCCAGCACCACCCACCACCACCCCACCCACCACCACCACCCAACACCCACCATCACCCCAGCGCAGCGCAGCGTAAACAAGGAGGGAGGGAGGGAGAGAAGGGTGAAGAAGGGAGAGAGAGAGAGAAAGAAAGGAAGGAATTGATAGAGGATTATTAGGACAGGTTGTTAACAGAGTGCGTTAGAAGCCCGAGACGTCAGAGTCAGTAAATCATAGATACACACAGAGTACATACATACAGGTTAGATACACACAGCAGACACAGTAAAAACACAGTAGACGGGGGCAGGACGTACTTGAGGGTTAGTTTGGTGTTGCAGGTGGAGCAGGAGAAACAGCTGACACACCAGGCCTTGTTGAGGGCGGAGACCACTGGAGAGAGAGAGACCATTAACATCATTATACTGACACCACTGGAGAGACCAGGAGAGAGAGACCATTAACGTCATTATTGTACTGTTCTTTAAAAAGTATTGTCGTCATAGTTACTCTTTTGTTTAAAAGCTTTATCTTGTTTAGTCTTAACTTATTATTTCTTACCGTCGCCTTCAATCACACGGTTGCAGTGGTAGCAAACATCTCCGAACAGCTGGACAGGAGACACAAAGTAGATGTTAGACTAACGGACTAACTAACGAAATAAGGGTTATTGAAAAATAAGAAGTGTTATTGACCAATCAGGATCAAGTATGTTAACACGCTGAGGTGTAAAGGTGGACCAATCAGGACCAAGTATGTAACAATGCTGTGGTGTAAGGTTGAACCAATCAGGATCAAGTGTGTAATGGTGCTGAGGCGTAAAGTTGGACCAATCAGGACCAAGTATGTCAGGATGTGGAGGTGTAAAGGTGGACCATTCAGGATCAAGTATGTAACGATGCTGAGGTGCAAAGGTGGACCAATCAGGATCAAGTATGTAAGGATGATGAGGCGTACCTGGTTGTAGTGTGTCTCACAATAGGCCAGACCCTTCCGCTCATAGTGGCGGTGGCCCAGGAACGGCTTCTCACACTTGGCACACACAAAGTGCTGCAGAGACACCACACACACACACACACACACCCACACACACACACACACACACCACACACACACACACACACACACACACACACACACACACACACACACACACACACACACACACACACACACACACACACACACACAGAGTTACAGCATGTCACAGACAAGTCACAGTCCTGCGAGTCCTGAGTGACAGCTGGTGGTCTGTACTCTCCCACTGACCTCTACGTGCCACTGCTTGCCCATGGCGTTGACCACGCGGCCCTCGATGGGCCGGCGGCAGGCGCCACAGATGGGCACCCCCATCTTGTCGTGACACGGCAGGCAGTACAGCTCTCCCTTCAGCTCCCTGGCCTCCGCCGTCAGCTCCTTACTGCACAGCGTCACCGGGAGAAAATCATGACATCATCATGACAGCATCCCGACATCATCATGACAACAACATGACATCATCACGGCGACATCATCACGACAGCATCATGACATCATCATCATGACATCAGATCATCATGAGACCGTAATGAGAACATCATGACATCATCTTGACATCATGAGAATGTGATGAGAAGATTGTGAGATCATCTTGACATCATGATGACAGCATAATGTGAGTATCGTTACAACAACATGAAAACAAGATGACAATCATCACAACAACAGAGAACTGAGAATACATTACGTCATTATGACATCATAGAGTTAACCGATGTTCAACCGTTGTCATCACCGCTGCCCGTTTTTTCCGCACCGCAAGTCGTGAGCTGGCCGTTACTGTGCCCAACATGATGACCTCAGAGCGCAGTGTCTGGTGTGCTATACTTGTACATCAGGGAGCAGGGAGGACGGTACCCACCCACAGTTGCTGCAGTTGAAGTGGTCGGGGTGGTAGGGGTCGTTCTTGAAGATGAGCGGCTGCTCCTCGATGATGGCGTGGCACTTCTGGCAGATGTACTTCCCCAGGCCACGGGCCTTCTCCCGGTTGTGGCATGGACGGCACAGGTGTCTGGTGACACACCACACAGAACAATAAGCCTCCACCAAGGGTCACGACAGTATACAGTACAATACAGTATGTGACACTGACCAGTGGTTCTAGATTAATTATGGAAGGATTCAAAACAGTACATAGGGTGCCGCCCTGTGGATTTAGATTACAGATTCAATACAGTATAAATGTTCCCGAGTTGTGGTTTCAGATTACAGATTATTAAATACAGCAGACGGTGCTGATCATAGAACACAGATTGAACGGACGGCGCTGACCTGCCGGCGTTCTTGACGAAGCCCACGTCGGCGAGCACCGCCTGGCAGATGTTGCAGCAGAAGCAGTCGGGATGCCAGCTGTTGTTCATGGCCTTGATGACGCGGCCAATGATGAACTCCCCTGAGAACACATGGTTCATCACATGTTTCGATCACATGTTTGATCCCATATCTAATCACACGTTTGATCACATCATTGACCATGTGTGTTATGTGTGCGTCTGTGGTGTTGTCGATAGTGTGCGTGTGTGTTCTTGTGTGTACCTTATCGTGATGCGTGTGTGTGTTATGATGCACTATGTTGCGTCTGACTCACCACACTGATGGCAGCAGGGGGCGAACAGCATCTGGAAGTCGTGCTCGCAGTACTTCCTGCCTTCAAACTGAGGCACAAAACACAAAATACTTCCTGTTAAAAACAGATAAGCGGAGGATAGTATAGCATTTCCTGCTGGGGTAGGGGGGGGCTGGGAGAGAGAGGCAGGAAGGGGAGCGAGAGGCGGAGGGGAGAGAGAGATACAGCCAGAATCAGACAGATAAAGAATCTGAGAGAGAAATGCTACTAGACAGTGAGTGGGAGAGAGAGACAGAGAGAGAGAGAGAGAGACAGAGAGCGAGACATACAGTGAGCGAGAGAGAGAGAGAGACAGAGCGACAGAGACAGATAGACTCAGAGAGCAACAGCGCTCACCTCATAGAAGAGTCCCTCTGGGAACTGCTGGAAGCACTGAGCGCAGACGAAGCACTGCTCGTGGTACAGCTCTCCGTTGCTGTTCACGATCTTCTCGGCCGGAGCGAAGCCGCTCTTGCAGCGCTCGCAGGCCGCGTTGGCCAGGGCGTTCGCCATGCTGCACATGCGGGGAAATATTCCCGTTACTATCGTCATTTATCAACGCTTTTAATCCAAGCTAACGCGACTTACAGTGAATTCAGATACTGTAGTCTAGTCGTCATTATGGAGCAGTTAGCGCTCAGGGCATCTCACTCCAAGATGATTACAGGTTACAGGTTACAGGAACCCAGAACCTTTTGGTTGGGATTGGAACACCCGAGTCCAGCATCCAAAATGGCTTGGTAAAGAAGACAAGATTCTAAGTACTGTTTGCCGCTACATGATATTGTTTCATAACGATTTAACATGTTGTTTTGTTCCAAGGACAGAATGCTCAAATGGGTTGTTTGGCTTTTAAAAAATTAATAATTAGGTGTTGCTGCCGTGTATATACAACAGCACATTACACGCAGGTTTCGTATTTGCCCCTCTGTATTTCTGTTGGTTATTATACCGGTGCAGTTCTGATTCCAGTCATGTGGAGAAAATGCTCATTATACCAACACAAATGATCCTAGTCTTCCAAGCCCTGCTGCTAAAAGGACAAAGTGTCAGAAGTTTCCACCCAACAAAGACGAATCCTGGAACATTACCGATATTTATATTCACACATGGAATATCTGGGGTGTATATCTCAGAGAGAAGAGTAATCCTGCAGTAGTGACTGGAACCTCAGCAGTGAGTCTGTTTATACATAACTGAGATGTGATGAAATCTTCTGCACAAGTCATCACCTAATTTGGTCATGAAAGGGCGAGACCAGACGCTGTTGTGCAGTAAAACTTCACATGCTGTTATTAATACACATATAACATGTATTATACACCCTGTAATACATATAACATGTATTGGGCTATACATGCTGTAATACATATACATGCATATGTAATAGTGACTTATTGCACACGTTATAAATGACAACTTGAGTGTAATTTTGAGTTTAACCCTCAAAGCTAGTTTTTAAAAGCTTTTAAAGGTTGTTCACTTCATAGAAGAACATGTAGGTCTCACTTTATATGTGATGAGGATCAATTAGCCGAACCTTATTAGATATAGAATAGAATATAGAGAATATACAACATGAAGTTAACTTTACTGTATGGAGAATATATAGAAAATAACATGAGGATGGAGTTAACTTGTTAAAATGCAGAATTTCACTTGAATCATTTTAACTGATTTCATATTTAGATTTGTACTTCTTTCTCTACTTTCCGTGGACATTTACGACACATTAGACGTCAACAGTGGTTTTTTATGATGAATGATTCAATTATTCAATGTAATAAGTCCATCTTTTGTCGACTTTTCAGGCCTAACGTGTTGTTATTTATAAACTGAAAAATAACGTAACGGGGGCCTATGCTAAGCTAACGCGGCTAGCGCATCTGGACGACATCGTGATTCAGTTTGTTTTAGCCTCAGAAGTGTTCATACATTCAAGGTAAACGTAGAAGAGAATAAGAATACAACACCTGCCCGTCATTCCGACCACCCCCAGCATCACCGCGACGTGTTAACTGCCTTTAGCCGCCCGGACGAGGGGAGAGACTTCTCCTCGGCTCAACTCGGACCGAAGACTCGGAGGGAGAAGAAACAGAATCGCCGCTGGAGGAGAGCCACTCCCCGGCCCGCCGCCACGCCAGGCGCCCCGGAGAGAGATCCCCTCAGTTTAGCGTTACTGGCTAGAGGGGAGTGAGTGAGAGGGAGAGGGCGGGACTTTCAGTTACAGTTACATGGATCATGGTAAGTACGAGACCGGACATTGCGTTGCGGTAAACCGGGGAAACGCTTCAATTCCGCATCCCCTCTCTCCGCCTCCTCCCGCCCTGCCGCAGTTGCTGGGGGCCCCGCCCACTATGGCCCTCCAGGAAGTTTTGAAATTCCTTGTTCCTTGTAATTATTGTTTGTACAGAGAATTCACTGTTCAACATTGGAAATACTTATCCCAAAGTTCGGCACATACTTACACATATAGTTTCAATCATTGTTTTTTACATTGGTATTCTATTTATATCTATAGCTTTTTTTATACTTTTTGCGTCGCGTAACACCACAACTAGTCTGGTGACTCTACACTATGATCAACATGTATTGTTGGTGATAGAAACTAAAGGCTGCTTGGTTTTATTTGGGACGACTGTCCCAAGTAGAGATGGACGCACAGTCAGGGCCCCCTAGCGGACACCAGGAGACACACATCCAGGGGCCCCCTAGCGGACACCAGGAGACACGCAGCCAGAGGCCCCCTAGCGGACACCAGGAGACACGCAGCCAGGGCCCCCTAGCGGACAGCAGAAGACACACAGTAATATATTTCTGTGGTTCCCCTACAAGTCCTCTTACTTAATATTTATAATACTTAATAGAATAATTAATAGAGATCTGAATCGTTCCAAATGTCCTGTCTGGGAATAACACACTTATTATAGCATCTTATTTTCTGGTTTCTAAACCATACCACTGGACTAATATTGTGCAACTGTTTCATACTTAATGAAAGAATAAACCTTATCACTGAATGTCATGTTAACACCGTTAATAACAGTTAATCTTTATTAAAATGGGGCCGCGTCACAGTTTGTACATTTCATCTGCACGTGATTTACAAAGCAGTTTAAATAGTGTGCCAGTTATACACATCAACATGTCAATGCTTCCACATAAGCGTTGTTTTTTATTATTATTCATAATTCATGTTCAAGAGAAAAAAAACGGCTTTGTGCATTAGTCACGATACCGGAACTGGGTTTAGATATTGCCAGGAATGAGTTTAATCATTTGCTAACAGAGGTCACTCTCCTTCCATTTTACTGTATAATTAATTACCAATTTATGATCTAACAGTGGTCAACAGATGGTCATGTTGTTTCGGTTGTAACCATGAATCAAAGATTGGGCTCATTACATTGCCTTGACATGTAAAACACTCCACAGGTCAGCGGAATGACTATGGCCGCTCATTTAGTGCATGAAGACGGAAAAAACAACTATACGGACTGTGTAAAGTTGGGCTCTGTCGCTGAATCCCAACATGACCAGATAGACTTAGCCACACATCCAGCTGGAACGCTCGCAGGTTGTAATCTCAAATAGTGAAATATTACGGCCATTATCCCATAGAGAAACGTGATGTCAGCATTCTGCCCTCTTCTCTGTGCCAAGCGCTACGTACTAACACAGGCTCAATACAATTTGGACGTTATCCCTTGTTACAGAACATGTATTTACGTCAGTGTGAGACTTGTGTAGACCACCAGTACAATAACCCTCTAGTACATACCCTCCATCACTGTTAACAATAACCATTGTACAGAACAACCCCAGAATCACACATTTACTTTGAAAGATTCCCATCTAGATAGCCATGACCTTAGCATTAAACACTAAAGGCTTAGCAAGCTGTGTGCTTCCTGCTCCACGATGATGAGCCTAGCATTATCCTAGCAGTAGCATGAAAGCACAGCACCGGGATGGGTGCCAAGCTAAGCTAAGGTCTGTGAAACCCTGAAGTCACGTCCAACAGGTCGTTTGATAACCTGCCAGATGTTATGTTGTGCAAGAATACCAGATTAGCCCTGCGGTGTTGACACACCCGATGCCGAGGCATTTCCAAGACAATGCACCGAGTGACAACATGTGACCTCACGTTCTACGTCTCAGGTTTTTGCATTTGTAATGAAGATGTGATGAAGTTCTGTTTGGTGCGGACATCATCAGCTTGACGTCTCAAAGGGGTGCATATAAGGCTACACCTGCCCAGAGCAGGGGGCAGGGGTCAGGGGTCAAGAGGCAGACGGCATCTGACAGAGCAGGTCCGGGAAAGGAGGGAGACAGTCAATGATTTGGTTTAGTCGTTTCTCGCAGAGTTCAGTAAAAAATGTAGTGTAAGAGCAGCACTGAAATAAATAGCTTCAAATCAACCATTTGTCTGAGGCACGTACACGTACGAATGCACGTGCACATACGAACAAACGTGCACTGTACGAACGAACGCGCACGTACAAACGATCCCTCTCCGTCCGACTCAGTAGCACGTAGTGCGACCGGGTCAGCCTCCGCCGGGGTTCGGGCCGATCCCAGATCCTCGATTGGTCCAGATTCCGTGCCGGTGGGCGGATACCTTTACGTGTGATTGCTGTTCTGCGTTGAGTGTTTGTCTGGGGCGGAGTCGGCGTGCGTGTCGGGGGCGGAGTCCGACAGTCTGTGTGCGATGCAGTGCATGTGCACGGGGACGGCGCCGGGCAGACACACCACGTCGGGGCAGCTGAACGTGTTGTGGCAGAGGTGGCAGCCGCGTGTCTCAGACACCAGGATTGGCTTCCTACGCTCCCTCAGCTGCACACAACACAACCGCTTCGTTAGCATGTATTTGTATATTTTAATTTAGTTTTGTCGATTGTATTATTTTGTGGTGGTGGTGGGAGTGGTGGTAGTGGAGATGGTGGTGATGGATGCCGTGGTGGTAGTGGAGGTGGATGCAGCGCTCACCCGGTCGTGCAGCAGCTGCAGGTTCTCGGCGCGGGACAAGCCCAGCGCCAGGCGGGACGTCCGGCTGGCGTGCACGCTGGTGCGGACGGCACCTCGCAGGAAGGGCCTGAGCAGCTGCAGGGACCAGGCCTCCGGCAGCACACTCAGCACGCGCACCGCGTCAAACCGCTCACTGTGGCGATTCAGCAGATCCACGGCGGCCATCTGCAGTTCTCCTCCTTGTTCCCCCACCGCCGCTCCTCCTAGATACAGGTCGAGGAGGAGGTGGAGGAGCTGCTGCCTGCAGGCGGGGCCCCGTGAGGAGGAGGCCCAGAGGCAGTAGGCCTCGGCGGAGGCGTAGTCCTGCAGCTGGTGGACCAGGAGGTCCAGAGCCATCCCATGGTCCTCCAGCTTACCATGCAGTGTGGCGCGCTCCAGCAGCAGCTGATCACAACCCTCCAGCTTATCTGCAACAATCACGACACACGTTACATTTTATGTGTGATGCTGGAAGTGTGTGTGAGTGGGGTGTGTGTGTGTGCACGGACCAAGGAGAGGCTGGACCAGGTAGAGGTTGGACTCCCGGAGCAGGGCCTGCAGCCGGGCCCGGGCGTGGGAGAGCTGCTCCCCCGGGGGGCCAGCGGGAGCAGAGCGTCCCAGCAGAGACAACACCTGGTCCAGGTAGAGGCTGGCCAGGAGGCTATGGAATCGCTCCTCCTGCACACAACAAGGAGAAGACACATCAGAGTCACACCTCCAGGCGCCTGCCACAAGACACCAGAAGTGTCACAGCAGAAGGTAGATAAAGATACAGGAAATGTGTCTCTAAACACAATATGTATTTGGGGGTCATGAGAGGGTTAGAGACTTAGAATATGTAGATATTTAACTGTGTATTTTGGACGAAGGTCCGGTACAAACAGTACCATGATACGTACCCACAAGAGACCTACTAACTACTAACTAAAGTAACTAGTAACTAGTGTGTCGCGATGCTCAGTGGTGTTACCTGAACGTGCCTCTCCAACACCAGGTGTTCCAGGTAGAGGAGGCGGGCGTGGCCGTGCTTCTTCAGGTAGGTGATGATGTCATCGGGCTTGGGCTGACCTGAGTGGTCCTGGCCAGGAGACCTCTTGGTGAAGATCTGGACACCCACCTTTGAACAAAAAAAAAATCGGAATAATTAGGACAAATAATTATGATTGTGCTTTCGGGAAGCAGAACAGGGAATGTTTCCATGCAATATATTAAGAGTACTAGTGGCTTAGTAGTACTATTGATTATAGCACTCAGTAGCCCAGGAGGATCCTGTTGGGTCGGTACCTTGGGGTCTCTCTTCAAGGCCCAGTCGCTGTACCTCCAGACCAGGTCCAGATTCGGACAGAAGGTGAGGAAGTCTACGATGTACTCATACAGGTCGGGTCTGGTCAAGTCCTGCAGCTCCCCATCCACCACGCGGGTCCACACCTGGACCAGAACACACAGCATAATGTATTAGCTTCAGGGATTCTCTCCAGTTGTGTTACTGAATACCAGGATGTGCTTGCCTGATGCCAGGAGAGTGGAGGTTTACCTGTAGAGCAGGTGAGTCCTGGCCATTACAGCGGTACAGGAGACCCATGGCAAAATACCTGCGGACCGCAAAAACACACATTACAATGCAGATTATTGTTTTAAACACAAACGTTCATTTTAGTGCAGACGGAAGAAAAATGTATTTGCAGTAAAAATGCATCCAATGTATCCGCAGTAGCGTCCGTCTTATTCTCCACAAGGCGATGCGTACTTGCGGTGTTTCTCCAGCCAGGGGGCACTGTCGGCCAGCAGGCAGGCGTTGTCCGAGGCCAGCAGGTCCAGCAGACTCTCGTGGTCCTGCTCAGCGTACAGCTTCAGTAGCGCCGTGTCCACCTCTTGTCGGCAGCCGCGGGACGCCTCGGAGCCCCGGGCCTGAACACACGCAAACACACACATACGAACTCTAAGAACCTGAAGAAACACGCACACAGGAGAACTCCAAGGACCTGAACACACACACACACACACACACACACTATATTTTACAATATCCAACACCTAGGAGGACATCCAGTCTGGAATCAGGATATATCCATCCTGCCCCTTGCCCCGCCCCTTGCCCCGTCCCCTGAGGTGGACGCAGGTGAAGGTAGAACATCCTCACCGCTCCCAGGTAGGAGATGAGGAACCTCTTGCAGCGGAGCACCTTCTCAGCGTCTCCCTGGGCCAGGTGGTTGAGGTCAGCGAAGGGGTGCAGTGGGGGGTGGCAGCGGGTGAAGGAGGAGGTGGGCGGCAGCAGGAGGGGGTAGAGGGAGATCAGCTCCCTGGCGTCCAACTCCCCCTTCCTGGAGGGCCGGGGGGGAACCACACACACTCACTGTCACAACATGCTGTCAAGTGAATGCTGTCCGGCCAGGCTTCAAGCTATCCGTTTGCGGATAGTTCAGAAACAACAATTGGCGTGTTCCGATATGGGTACTTTTCCCTTTTTTGGTGAGAGGCGTTTTTGTTTTTGGCTCCGCCCACGCATTAGCTCCCCTTGGCGTCCCGTACCCACTGCAGGGATCTTCGAGAGGCTTACCCACAGAGTTCAAATGTGACGTAATTAGTTCCGCGACACGTTTTGTCTTACGCAATCATTTAGCGCCGGTTTTGACCGTGACGTCAGTGACGCAACGCTTAAAACTGACAGACGCGGTCTTCCTTACACTTGTATCCATCGTCTTACAACTTAACTTTACTGTACTTTGCTTTATGGTTCTAGATCGATCTGTTTGTCTCAGTCTGCTTGTTTTAAAAAATATATATACATATGTTGTGTCGAGTTCTACCCACGTCATACACCGCCTCAACCGTATCCAATCAGCGCCGACTAGCTACGAGCGGCCCAGAAAAGTACTAGCCCTGCTTCAGGGACTGAGCCGCTCAAAAGGCCTCTCACTGGTGAAGTTGGGCGGATCCTGGGCGGAGCCTCTCTCCAAACCACACCCATAGCAGCTCACTAGAGGGCAAAGTACCCTATATCGGAACACGCCTATCGCTGATAGACAGATGGTTCATCCAATCACCTGCCAAGTATATATATTTTTTTAAGTGCCCACCCCCTTTTCCAAACAGTTTCCAATGATGACTTCCCAGATGGCGCTATGAAACAAACCATCTGATGCGTCAAGACCTCATCTCGAACTAACAGGCTAAACAAACAACAACAGCGGTCACAGCAGTAATCACAGCCACCACGCTGGGATGCCCTGAAGATCTCACCTGAAGTATTCTTGTGCTTCCTGAAACTGGAGCTGTCCAAACTGGATGAAGCCTGCCTGCTGTAAGATCCTTCTATGCAAGATCTGCATCGACAAAACATTTTTTTTTTTTTCATTGAGTATTTTTTTAACAAACTACACAGGAATTGTAAGTAATCTGAGCGCTGGTTAAAGGGCAGCTGCTTTGGGCAGGGAATGTCATAATGTCAGGATTAATGTTAGAGGAGCATAGGGAATTATACCATTATTAATATATCTTACGTTTAGTATTACATTCAATTAAATAATCAATATTAGGTCATTTATGTGTTGTGGCCAGAATGATGAAAACAAAGCTTCCAGGGTGGAGATCCTTACCAAACCTATGTGGTGGTGAGATTGCTAGCAGGATGAGCCTAACGATGGTACATCTCATCCATGTCTAGACACACCTATAGACCCCCCCCACACACACCTGGAAGCGGTCCCTGGGGATGTTGGGCTGAGCCCCCTCCGTCAGCACCAGGGCCTCCTCCACCCGGTCTCCAGACAGCAGGTCCTGGATCTGCTGCTCCAGGGGCAGAGGGACCAGCACATACACCGCCTTGGTGGAGGCCAGCACCACCTTACCTACATTAGACACACACACACACACACACACACCACACACACACACACACACACACACCACACACACACACACACACACACACACACACACACACACACACACACACACACACACGTCACCACACCTGCCCAGCATCCTCCACTCTAAACAATAATAACACCCATAATGATGAGAGAGAAGGTCAGGGGGTCGGGGGGAACCTTCGAAGTCCTGCAGGATGTGTCCATCCCTGAAGGCCAGGCTCTGCTTCAGCTGCTGGTCGAGCATGCTGTGGATGGAGATGAAGTCCTGGTCTAGCGCCACCACATAGGGGAAACACACGGCTGCTCCAATCACGCTCTCCGACCAGTTGACAGGCGCGCGCTGGGACACGCCCTCCGCGTTGGCAAACATCCCTGGGAGTAAGAGGACATTAAGGAGACATTAAATAGATACTAGTAGTGATGGGCATCGACATGTAGAGTTGAACGATATGGTTAAAAAAAAATCATAATGATTATTTTGAGAGATATTGCGATTGCAATGCAATATGACTCACTATTAGTAGGAATGATTTTGCATCACAATTGTCAGCATCAGTTAATCGATTCATTGTTCAGCCCTATCGACACATTATAATTGTAATCATGCTTTGTCAGTGTTTCATATATTTCTATTTTCTAAAGCACTTGGATTTTAAAGAATCATGAGTTTTGACATAGAAGGGTTCAGCCCTCTTCTGTGGTCATTGCCTCGACTTTCCACACATCAATGATCCTGGCACCAGTTGAAGGCCTGGACAGATACTAGAGGTCAACAAATGCATGAGCCCCCCGCGTCCCCGGAGCCCGCCCCGCTCTATGGGGACACAGGCTGCTCGTGCGTTTGCTTTCCACCCCAAAGTGTCGAGTGTCTCCACCCACCGAGGCCCCCGGGCGCGGCCAGCAGGAACTCCTCCCTGCCGATCCGCTTGACGATGGGCCGCCTCTCCTCGCTGTTGTAGGGGAAGAGGTCCTGCGAGGCCCCCGTGGTGTAGTTCAGGATCATGTACTGGCTGGCCAGCGCCAGGCACAGGAAGTAGCCGTCCAGGCTGACCACGCTGGGCTGCTCCGCCGTGGTCACCTCCTTCACCAGCTGCACGCGGTCCTCGAACACCGTGTACACCTGCACCGTGCGCCGCCGCGACGAGATCACCGCGATCTCCACGCAGAACGGGTCGGCGTTCACCGGGTTGCCGTTCATGCAGAACGATGTCACACCCTTGATCTTGGCCCCGCCGCCCCCCGAGCCCATCGCCGCGGGAACCGTCTCCAGCGTGGCCATGTCCACTAGGAAGAGCACGCCGTCACACAGCACCATGAGGCGTTCCAGGGCGGAGGCGGCGCGGAGCTCCGCCACGGGCTTCTTGAGGCCCAGGTACTTCTGCTGCAGCTTCTGGGCGCAGTAGGTGATCCTGCCCTTCTGGGAGGGCACCTCATCCAGCAGGAAGTGGTGGATGAAGCAGTCGTTGGTGCCCACGTACAGGTGCCTCCCGCAACACTCCACGCACTCCACGTTGATGCGAGCCTTGTCGCCCATCAGCTGGTCCCGCGCCACGGCGGGCACCAGCTCGAAGGCCTTCACACTCATCGCGATGGCATCTACACGGGAAGACTGGAAACACAGGCAGGAGGTCAACAAGTCCCCAATACACTCACAGGTTGCGTGACAACGTTGTTTACCAACCACGGATGACGTCAGGCCTGCATGACCAGCATCGTCTACATCATCATTGTGATATAGACAACAAGTCAAAGTTAATTGACGTGAGGGAAGGCCACCACCTCTGAGCACACCATGTCTACTAGACAGCATTCACATTCACAATTAAATTAGACACAATTAGTTGCAATAACAACACTGCCGAGAAAACGACCGTCTTTTACTGTGACGCTAGAGCGACAGACAAACTAATACTAGTCCTAGTGTTTTATTGAAACACAGAATGACTCAGACACTGGGCCAAGTTTATAACCCAACCTCTCCAATAACGCATTGGTAAGCGCCTCACACGTTAGCAAAGCGGCTAGCATGATTAGCATAACCCCAATGGTAGCCCCTTGGTAGCTAACAAGAAAGGCTAATGTGTTTTATGATCGCACACATCTGAGAAGAAGGGAGCGCACCGGTGCTGACGGACTATTGTCACCCAAGCAAACGTATTGTGGCGTTTTATACAACCTCCGCGTTGTGTTGTAACGCAACGTACCGTAGCAGCCGCGCAGTCCGCATCTCAACACCGCAGGCCGGAAGCGGATCGCAAGAGATGGGCGTGGCCACTGGACTTCGAGAACTCCTCACCGCTGTCACCTTTACGAATCCATGGTGTCCGGGTTTTTAGTTTTTCAAGAATAATTGTAAAATAAAAACGGGTAAATTATTGACAAAACTACGACATTCTATTCTATTCGATACAATATTTACGCTCAGCCGATAGCTCCGGGCGCGGCTAAAAACGCGCGTCCTCCAGACGTCATCAAGTAGGCGTGGCTTCCACCTGCCTCTGCCCAAACTGACATTTTTTTACGGTCGCGCCAACTTAAGTGATCATGATCATTATATGGTGAATCTGTCATCCGCTAATTGTTGCTTTTAAGAACAGGTGACAATTAAATATTTGAACCGTTACACTGTTCGGAAACTATTAATCAAAACACGAACGTTTCCGACTGTTCCTGAACGCAACACTGAGCCGCCGTAGAGAGAAAAGCCATTTTGTTATGCTAGCTAGCTAAGTGGCTAAAGAAGCCACTGCTCCTGGAGCTCTGTGGCTGCACAATGTGGCTTTTAGCATTTAGTTCGCTTCGATCACACTCCAGAGCCAACGCGGATACTCCACGACGCCTGTCTTTGTTTTAACACCGGGGAAGGGGGGGGGGGACATGCTTGTGAACATTAGCCTTCCAGTGCTAACAAAAAAACAAGAACTGAGAAACTGCTAGCTAATCGCTGTGTGCGGCTAGCTTGTAGCTAACACACCGTTAGCACCAGATAGCTTTCTGCTGCCAGAATGCTCTCTCTCTAGAATATTAGATGTTATTTATTTATGCTGTCTGTTTGCTAGGTGCGTTTCTGCGTGGGACTCCATTTTAGATTATTATTCTTACGGGTTAGTTGATTTATAACCAGGCAGTGGAGTGGCCACCTCAGCCCTGCAGCAGCCACACCACCCTCCTAACTAACTCCACCTGGGAGTTTATGTCAAGATCCCTTCATAATTATTGATTTATAATCGGGCGGTGAGTTGGCCAACACAACCACCCTACTAACTCCTCCTGGGGGAGTTGATTTCGAGATCCCTTCTGATTTCCTCTGGTGATATCATGATGGCCGAAGACATCAGGCAGGACAAGAAGAGCGGTGGTGGTGGTAACTTCTCAGCCCTGATGGAGCACCACCACCACCACAGCAACGGGGTGAGCAGGACCTCCGCCTCCCTGACCTCCACCCTGGCGGCTGCGGCCAACAGTAAGAGTGGAGCCTCCAAGAAGCTGGTGATCAAGAACTTCAGAGGTAATGCAGGTGTCTTTCTGCACTTTACACCTAATGTGTATCTAGCCGCCTGTGTATCTAATGTTCCTTACCTTCATCTTCCAAACACCAAGACACAAACATACACGGGTTATAAAATCACACCTCATCCATATGTAGCCTATGGTTTGTTCTGTATTAAAAAATGTCAAAGGTAATGCAGATCTCTTTCTGCACTTATATATATATATATATATATATAAAATGTTCAATATTTTAATTGTTTTCCCAACACATGTAGGTTGAGGATCATTTAAACACATGTTTAAATGATCAAAAATATTGTAATATTTTTTTTGTCTAAAATGCATCTTCTGACTGCCCCTCACCTAATGTCTTCTGTGTGTATTTATGTGCTCCTGTGTGACAGACAAGCCCAAGCTGTCGGAAAACTACACCGAGGACACCTGGCTGAAGCTCCGTGATGCGGTGGGGGCCATCCAGAACAGCACCTCCATCAAGTACAACCTGGAGGAGCTCTATCAGGTATGTAGGCTACCTAGCATTCATTACATGCTAACTACAGAAGACACTTCCTGTCTAAACCTTGCAGGGAATTCAGGTACTCGTCACACAACATCTGTGACAGGAAAAAGGTGCTATTGTGGACACTGGCCCTGGGACAATTTCACAATGCGTTTTGGTTCTAAAACCAGCCCCTAAATCCGCTACATGTAAATTTAGGGGTTGTCAAGAGACTCCTGGGTCACTAAGAGCAAATCCCAAACAATCCTAAACTGGCTGCTGTCGGCCACCCGCCTTGTAATCACGTCAACATTTTACCGACATTTAATGTTGAACTTTTAAAAAGGTATCTCTTCATTCAAGAGGGTTTTATGATCATATCTAGTCATCAATAAGCAGAAACAACCCAATAAGACCGGAGATCAAGATTGTGAGGACTCTATGCTACTTGCCCGCAGGGTAGATACCGATGCAGCGCTGACGAACTAGGTATATTTTACATGAAACGATAAATGCCCTCTCCAGACTCCACATCATCCAACAATTAATAGCTAAACTTGACTAGTTCTCCCTCTTCCTTGGTATATGTTGGTCTCGGCAGCTTTGTGAATGAGTTTTAAGAGGAAACCTTGAGCTAGGACCTTCTAGTGCTATGTCCTGTCTAATTGTAACTGTGTAACTCTTCTTCTCCCCATGCCCAGGCGGTGGAGAACCTGTGCTCCTACAAGGTGTCTCCCACGCTGTACCGACAGCTGCGGCAGCTCTGTGAAGACCATGTCCAGGCCCAGATCCTGCAGTTCAGAGAATATCCTTTACACCCCTACACGATCATCATCATCATTCATAGTCTTCAGCAGTTTGCTTGGTGAATTTCAAATACAGTGGATGGCCATGTTGGTACAGAGCCAGGACACCGGGATTAGCACTTAGCACCCCTAGATGTGGTGAGAATAGTCCTTAACGCGACGCTCACAGAGTCCGTGGACAGCCTGTCCTTCCTGAAGAGGATGAACCGCTGCTGGCAGGACCACTGCAGGCAAACGGTAGCGTGACCGCTTCCCTGCACAACACATTTACAGATGGTTGACTAGCAACATCAATGTTTTTGATACTAATAGCTTTTGTTTCTTGATTTGTTTAGACTTCTGAACACCTCTTTGTACTGTCCTCTACTTAATTATTGAAAGTCTTAGTATTTGGTGATGTTAAGATGTTATCCTTGTTGTTACCATGTGTAAAGGTGAGACCTGGTGTTGTTCTGTTCCCTCCCTCAGATCATGATCCGCAGCATCTTCCTGTTCCTGGACCGGACCTACATCCTTCAGAACTCCCTGCTGCCCTCCATCTGGTAGGACCAAGTCCATTACAACTACTCTGTTCAGTTTTAACTGAACCGTGTTGGTTTTACAGGGACCCTGACTGGTGTGTGCTATTGTTCATAGAAAGAGTATCTGGGTTTACAGGGACACCGGGCAGGAGTTGTTTTAATAGAACACTGCATACTAGTTGTAACAGAGCCTGTGTCTGGTTTACAGGGACACCGGGCTGGAGTTGTTCCGGACTCACATTGTGAGCGACATCGGGGTCCAGAAGCGCACAGTGGACGGCATCCTGGAGCAGATCGAGCTGGAGCGGAGCGGGGAGACAGTGGACCGGAGTCTGCTGCGCAGCCTGCTGGGCATGCTGTCAGACCTGCAGGTGAGGAGCGTGTTGGGATGCTAGAGAGGGAGGGGGAGGCTTCTTGTTGCTAGGCAACCAAAATAAACAGGATCTAAAGGTCTAGGGGTGGACTAGGGGCCAGCATTGTGAAGTAGCTAGGATGTTTGTCCCCCAGCAGAAAGGTTCTGAAACGTTCGATACCTAATGTTTGCAGCTTACCTATCGGTAAGATGCCCTAAACACCCTACCTGCTCCTTAATGTCCTGTATCTGAATGTGATTGCTGATGATGGCTGGTTGTCCCTGCAGGTGTACAAGGAGTCGTTTGAGGAGCGGTTCCTGGTGGAGACCAATCGTCTGTACGCAGCCGAGGGCCAGAGGCTGATGCAGGAGAGAGACGTGAGCAGTCACAGCCCATTACTGTCACATGGCCTAGCTGACTGTGTCCTGTTGCTAAATTAGGTGTGTGTGTGTGTGTGTGTGTGTGTGTGTGTGTGTGTGTGTGTGTGTGTGTGTGTGTGTGTGTGTGTGTCTCTCTCTTTCTCTCTCTCCAGGTACCAGAGTACCTGCACCATGTGGCTCGTCGGCTGGAGGAGGAGAATGACCGAGTGATCAGCTACCTCGACCAGAGCACCCAGTAAGACTCTCCGGCTCTCTCGCTCTCACATTCAGAAGGCTTTATTGGCATGGGACATTAACATCGTCTGTCTTTCTCTGTCTCTCGCCCTCTGACTCTAGCTTGCTCTGTCTCTCTCTCTCTGTCTTTATCTCTCTCTCGCTCTCTGTCTTTATCTATCTCTCTCGCTCTCTTTATCTCTCCATCTCTCTCGCTCTCTGTCTTTACCTCTCTCGCTCTGTCTATATCTCTCTGTCTGAGGCCGTCAGTGTAAATTGATCAGATTATTGTAATTGATAACGTTCCGTGTCAATGCAGTTGAAATTGATGAGTCCATGTTTACACTCGTAGCCAAACCAGATCTCCACACTTAGTTTCAGTGCCGTGTCAGCACTGGGGAAGTCTGGTAGCAAAAAACACCCAAAAACCAACAAAAGTGTCAGACGCGACACATTTCAGAAGAAGCATACAGAGGCTTTAAGCATACAGAGGCTTTAAGCCTGCAGGGTGCAGCGATGTTGGGGTTGGGGTGGACTGACCCTCACACTCGTCCGTCCCGTCTGGGCCACTGCTCCTGAACGCAGCCCTGTGACATTGCGTGTTTCCTTTTCTCCAGAAAGCCGCTGGTCTACTGTGTGGAGAAACAGCTGCTAGGCGAACACATGACCTCGATCCTGCAGAAGGGTGAGGCGATCATCATCATCAGCATCATCTTTATTATTATGGGATGGAAAATGAGCATGTGTGACAATTGAGTAGCCATTGTAGCCTCACCAGACTGTTCGCTTTCTCAGTTAATTCATGATTTGTGACGTGTGTCTGTTATGTTGGTGCAGCAAATGAACAGAGATGCAAAACGGGTGTGTTAGAGGTGGAATCTATCCTGTCAGGTGTTGACGATGATGAGGATCCAGGTGTTAATCCAGGTGTTTGTGTGCCACCAGGTCTGAGCGTCCTGCTGGACGAGAACCGGGTGATGGAGATGACCCTGCTCTACCAGCTGTTCAGTAAGGTCAAGGGAGGCCTCCACACTCTGCTGCAGTTCTGGAGGGACTACATCAAGGTACGCATGTCGCTCCTTCTGTAAAGAAGAGTTTGTTCTGAGTGACTTTCCTGGTTAAATCTAATAACAAGTGTTGCCTGGGTCCAGACCTTTTGATCCCGCCAGACTCCACAGGGTTGATCGATTCTGGTCGGGCTTCGGGACATGAAACAGCGATATCTCAATCGCTTCACAAAGGCTCTGGTTTCCATTTATTTTGAATAATTTGTGAACCTTCAACCCAAAAAGAAATTTAAATGCATTTTACACAAATCCTCTCAGAATAGACAGCGGCTCTATATGGGAGAATTACCCTGACGTCTCGTAAGCTTTCACTTAATGGGCTTTCTCCTTTGGGCTGCTGAATAATAATCTTGAGTTTGATATGACTTTAACAAATTAGTCTGAATTGATTAACAAATGTAATTTACATCAACGGCATGTCTTCTCAATTTCGCCCAACATCCGAGTTTGTTTTTACTTTGCACCGCTCTTGAACCCCCAGTAAAACCAGTATGTTGGCATGGCTACAGATTGTTAGTCTCCAGTGATCGGTGAGGGGAAATTGAATCCCCTGTCCTTCATGGAAATAGGTTGGAATGGAGGTGATGTCAGACTGGAGATGGAAATGGAGAGTAATGAGTTGACTGTTCTGTGTGATATCAGGCTACAGTATGTCCTCCTCATTGTGACCAGAAGGGGATTTCTGCTTGTTCTTCTCCTCCTGCAGGCATTTGGAGGGGAGATCGTGGGGACTCCGGAGAAGGACAAGGACATGGTGCAGGAGCTACTGGACTTCAAGGACAAGATGGACAACGTGGTGCACACCTGCTTCGCTCGCAACGAGAGCTTCATCAACGCCATGAAGGAGGCCTTCGAGGCCTTCATCAACAAGAGGCCCAACAAGCCTGCCGAGCTCATAGGTGGGTCCCATCAGGAGGTCCTCGTCCCAGCCGGCGGTCTTGGTACTGGTTCTGGTCCCAGCAGGGGGTCCTTGTGCTGGTTTTATTCCCAGCAGGGGTTCCTGGTGCTGGTTCCGGTCCCAGCAGGAGGTCCTGGTGGCCTGACAGCTCTACAATACATTTGAACATGCTTGTGCCTGAAGACAAATTTGGTTGTTTGTTCATTTGTAGCCTGTCCATCACAATTTGTCAATATTTTTATATTTTAATGGGTTTCGTGTGTAATATTTTCAATGTGTGGTTTCCCTGGTTAAGCTCCCTGTACTGCTGTGTTTCACGAAAAAGTGCTCTATAAATAAAGTTTGATGGATGGATTGAACCCTGGAGTTCAAACCGCTCCCCACAGACTCCCATCCTTGCTGTGTGATTCATCATTTAAGGAAGGTTGTGGTTTGGTCCACATGCTCACTGGTCTCGTGTTTTCTGAACCCAGCCAAGTACGTGGACTCTAAGCTGCGTGCTGGAAACAAGGAAGCTACGGAGGAGGAACTGGAACGGATCCTGGACAAGATCATGATCATCTTCCGCTTCATACATGGTAATACACAGTACTACAAATACACGGTTCATACACACTAATACACGGTTTATGCACAGTGCAACAGTTATAGTTGGTCGTACACTTTGGCAGTACACTTTGTATAGACAGTACTACACATTTATGCATGGTAATACACAGTAGTTTAAGTTTATACATGGTACTACACAGGACGTTTATACATGGTAATACACTATTTGAACATGGCTTCACATTGTACACATCGGTAGGGTTAGGGTTGTGACTCTAATGAGACTCGGACATGCTCCACAGGGAAGGATGTGTTTGAGGCGTTCTACAAGAAGGACCTGGCCAAGCGCCTGCTGGTGGGGAAGAGTGCTTCTGTAGACGCCGAGAAGTCCATGTTGTCCAAACTGAAACACGGTGAGACCCCACAGCCAACACTGACCTTGTGACCTCCATGCTAAAGGTGCTGTAGGTAAGGTTTAAAGGTGCTGTAGGTAAGGTTTAAAGGTGCTGTGGGTAAGGTTTAATGGTGCTGTGGCTAAGGTTTGAAGGTGCTATTGTGTATGGTTTTCTAGTAGGCTATACAAAGTGAATGGAGAAATAGCTAGGCTATCGTGCTACTGTTGGACCCTGCTTGCTAGCTTCATGTTTGTTGTGTGTGTGTGTGTGTGTGTGGTTCCTCCAACAGAATGTGGTGCAGCCTTCACCAGTAAACTAGAGGGAATGTTCAAAGACATGGAGCTGTCCAAAGATATCATGATCCACTTCAAGCAGGTCGGAACACAAACACACACACGTGTGGATATGTCGATAATCTATCCATATCTGTTGTATCTAATGTATAACATGTCCCCTACAGTACACCCAGAACCAGAGTGAGCCCAGCAGCATCGAGCTGACGGTGAACATCCTCACCATGGGCTACTGGCCCTCCTACACACCCATGGAAGTACACCTGCCCGCCGAGGTCAGTCTGGGTGCAGGGGTCAGGGGTCACCCTGTCTGTGTTGGGGTCAGAGGTCTGAAGTGGAACACAGAAATCGGAAGAGTCCAATGTTGTCCAAAGAACTACCTGGGGACTAAATTACCTGGGGACTAAAGTGCCTGGGTACTAAACGATGTGTGTTCTGTGTGTGTAGATGGTGAAGCTCCAGGAGGTGTTTAAGGTCTTCTACCTCGGGAAGCACAGCGGAAGGAAGCTCCAGTGGCAGCCCACCCTGGGCCACGCCGTCCTCAAGACTGAGTTTAAAGAGGTGAGTTCTGGAGTGAAACTGGTTTAAGGAGGGGAGTTCTGAAGTGAAACCAGTTTCAAGCGGTGAGTTCTGGAGTGAAACCATTGTCTCTCTCTCTCCCAGGGGAAGAAGGAGCTGCAGGTGTCTCTCTTCCAGACGCTGGTGCTGCTGATGTTTAACGAGGGGGAGGAGTTTAGCGTGGAGGAGATCCGCACCGCCACTGGGATAGGTGATCACACATCCTGTCTCCCGTCTCCTACTTCATGTTGACCTGTTTGCGACAACAACATGTTTCTTGAGCATAAAATGTATTATAGAAAATATTTCTATACACTAATTACAAAGTGCCCTGCCCTAAACAATAGGCTAAGGCCTTTGTTATCAGAGAGTTTACTATCATCTTATAAATGTACAATATTACTTTTCAGAATCATGTGCAATATTCTCAATATCATGTGCAATATTACTTTTCAACTTACGAACTCACTTATTTTTTTACTAAATGTTTATGGGATGTATTGTTATTCTATTCTGTTTTTATTCTTGTGTTACGTTTTTGATCAACCTCTGGCACAAGAATTTCCTTCGGGAATAATAAAGTTCTATCTTATCTTAAAGTAATGTTACCCAAACCAAAAGTGTATGAGTCTAGGTGTTGACTGAGTTTGTTGTGGTGGTTCCAGAGGAGGGCGAGCTGAAGCGCACGCTGCAGTCACTGGCGTGCGGCAAGGCTCGCGTGCTCAACAAGAACCCCCGTGGCAAGGAGGTGGAGGACCCCGACCACTTCACCTTCAACAAGGACTTCAGACACAAGCTGTTCCGCATCAAGATCAACCAGATCCAGATGAAGGAGACGGTAGGCGGACACCTCCCCCACCCACCTGTTCCATCACCACCTCCTCCACCCACCTGCTCCATCACCACCTCCTCCCCCACCTGCTCCATCACTACCTCCTCCTCCACCTGCTCCATCACTACCTCCTCCTCCACCTGCTCCATCACTACCTCCACCCACCGGCTCCATCATTACCTCCCCTTCTACTTTTTCCACCTCCTCCATCTATCTCCTCTGTCACCACCTCATCCTCAACTGTCCTCCTTTATAATCGTGAAGGGCCAAAAATTGTAATGATTTATAATCTGATCTATAATCTGAGAGTCTGTGTACGCCTGTCATAGCAAAATCAAATGACCGTTAACCGTTACACCTCAGCAACCGCTTTATAGTTTTTTATATACGGAGAGCGCCACATCATTTTGATTGCATCGCATCACAATCACATCATAAACAGTTTCACCAGCCATATAGTTGTATAGTTTGTAGGCTGTAGTTTATGTGGATATGAACTGGCTAAAATCATTGAATTCTGTCCGTCCGTGTCCAGGTGGAGGAGCAGGTGAGTACGACCGAGCGGGTCTTCCAGGACCGGCAGTACCAGATTGACGCGGCCGTGGTGCGCATCATGAAGATGAGGAAGACTCTGAGCCACAACCTGCTGGTGTCGGAGCTCTACAACCAGCTCAAGTTCCCCGTCAAGGTGACCAATCACACGCCCCCGACCTCTGACCTCAGTTCTGCTGACATCATTATGAAAATAACGATCAAATATAGAGCCTTTTAAAATGACAGCAATTAGTTTGGATTAGTTTTTACTTCTTGAGGGCGGCTGTGTGGGCATTCTCTTTAACCTAACAAGATTCTAATATTAATAGTCATATTCATCTCACATAACCTAATATTCATCTCTCCTTTCTCTCCAAAGCCTGGCGACCTGAAGAAGAGGATCGAGTCCCTGATAGACAGAGACTATATGGAGCGCGACAAGGACACGCCCACCCAGTACCACTATGTCGCCTGATTGGTGGATGATGTCTGTGGGGGGGAGGGCGGGGCTTGTATTACCGACAGCCCTTTTTTGGCCCCGTCGTGATTGGACGATCCCCAGCTTCTCCTCTTGTACTTCCAGACGTGAATTAAACAGAGACGCATAAACTCTGGACGGGATTGGTCCAAGCCGGCTCGAAGCTCTGTCCCTGATTGGCCGGATCATTGACTCACTTTTAAACTGAAGATAAATGAGCACTTTGGCGTGATGTTTCCGTTTTGTTTTGGTTTTTTCTTCCCTCTGGGTGAAGTTCTGGGGTCCTGGTGTCACTACGTTCACCGAGGAGAGAGAGAGACCCAGGAGAAGCTTTCTGGTGTATGTTGTGTTTATAGAATGCCTCGTACTTCTGGTGGATGCGTGTTATGTGTTTTGGAGGGGGGGGTGGGGGGAGGTCAGTCAGCGCACTTCCTGTCGGCAGCGGTTCACTTCCTGTCTTGGGAAATGTGCCGTGCTTGGAGCCCAAGGGTGTTGAGAGATATGGGGGGGGGGTGCTTGGAGATGGAGGTTGGGGGGGGAGGATTCTAATGGGAGGCACCAACCAGAAGACAAACCCCATGGAGAGAAATGCTATTCAACACGTTTCCAGCAAAATGTCCAGTAGGTCGGCGACCAGAGGTTTTTTTAGATCAGATTGTATTCTTTGTAAGAGTGGGAAAAGTTAACCTGAATAAATGGTTATTTAATGAATGAATGGATGGTGATGATCTGTGACCCTTCGGTCGTTGCTCGTAGTTCATAGGTGGAGGTTGGCTTCAACCAAACCTCATCTGTCCGTGTGTAATTACATTTCCCTCCTCTAATATGAAGTCATTACTTAAACACACATGTTGTCCACTGGAGACGACCCACGCTGCTCTGTGACAAAGACACCCTTGTTCAGACAGGGTTTCCATTATTGCTAAAAGACAACCATGGGATGTGTGAGTTAACGACACAAAAAGCCTTTGGCATCGAGACCACAACACAGGAACGGCAATTGATAGCTAACATTTAAATGTTTCCATGGTTCTTTCTGGCTGTAGTTTCCAATGGGTGTGAAAAAGTGTTTAGGATGAGCTGTTATGAAAGCAGCTATTCTTTTGGATTAAATGGTCACGTTCATTCTCACAAAGTCCAGCCATAGAAGCCTCTTCATAAATGGTTGTTAAAATGTTGATAAGTTATGAGATGACGAGATAAACTTTACTCTTCCCAGATGGGAAATGTGTCACAGCAGGACGAGCAGGATGGAGACACTGGCAAATTTGGTGACAGAATTGTTACATTAGTCTAACGTAACAGACAAAACAAAGAAATACATTGCAAACTTCTCAAATTGCCCAAGCAACTAGAATGTACTTCCTCAGAACATAAGGAAATATGTATTAACATGCTGCCACCATGAAATTGGTTTTTATAACCAATAGCCCTATAAAACCTTTTGAAATTCTATGTTAGCCTAAACCAGTGTTTCTCAAACGGGTCCTCCTCATACC
This sequence comes from Coryphaenoides rupestris, assembly GCA_002895965.2. NCBI lineage: Eukaryota > Metazoa > Chordata > Actinopteri > Gadiformes > Macrouridae > Coryphaenoides > Coryphaenoides rupestris. Next base: position 587,653 of record PIJE02000098.1, read on the forward strand.
CCTCGGGGTATGAGGAGGATTGCAGGGGATACTCGGAACATGAACAACACAATTATTTCATATTGGTTATGAACAATTGTAAAATAATTCCACCTCAAGAAAATGAATGAAAACCCCAATAATACAATTCAATAAATGGGAAATTAAATATTTCCAATAAGTGCATATCACTAACTTTAATGGGGTACTTTAATGGGGTATATTAGTAAAAAAAAAATAGTTAAGAGAACCACTGGCCTGAACATTAGAATGTGTCGAGGAGGCGACACTTCTTGGAGAGCCTCGTGAAGCGGGAAGTGATCAGCTGACTGGCGGCCGGTGGGCGTATAAAGTGCAGGCATATGACAGGAAAGGTTTGGTTTGTTTCAGAATTTACCGTTATATTCAGATTTATCTATGGACTGTCAAAAGCTTTGACCAAACATTAAAACCATCTTTAGACACACATGCATCACACCTGGCCTAAACCAATACAAACAACAGCAAAATGCAGCAATCTACAAAAATACAAATACTGGGTGTGATGTGGGTCAAGTGGTTTTTATTTTTTTAAATGTTTTTACACAGGTAAATGCATTGTTTGAGGTGTTGATGGCAGTGGGAGTATTTTGTGGAGGGGGTGGGAGTGGTCCTGTGAAATAATAATAATAATAAAGCATATAAAAAAAACATAGTTTTTCTTGACTGTGTAATAGATTCACGTGGATTGTGCTGGTAATGCTGCTAATGTGAATCTACCTTGATGGATGAATGAATGACTGAAGTTAAGTTCCTCTCTATCCTGATGATAGAGAGGCATATGATAACGACAATACGTGCATAAAGTCACCGGTTGTCTTCTGTCGCACTACAACTTTAACGTGTCGTCGGCCGCTGCGTGACACGTGGGCGGCGAGTCACGTGACCGCCGGCTTGACTAGACCCACCTCCCCACCCCCCCGCGGGTTCCCGTGACTCCGCATTCCGGACCGCAACTCGAACGCGTCTGTTCGTTCTGCTCTACGCAACGCGCCGCTCACGGAGCCCTATAATAATAATTATTAGATTAAACAATTATATATATATAAGTACACACGGAGAAACCACCAGGACATCTTAATCACCTTCACTCGTCTCCTTTATATAGTTGTTGTTGTTTTTGTTGTTGTTGTTGTTGTTTTTGTAGGCATCGGCGTCGGCGTTTATTTATCGCGTTTATTTATCGCATTTATTTGTTCCGCTGCGGGATTTTTCGTGTGCGCTGATCTTCTGAATTATCGCCGCAGCCTTGACCTTGACTCTTGCGCAATAACCGCAACGTTACTTATCAAGGGACATCGTCTCTGCGAGCGGAACGGGAACATGAAGCAGAAGTCGCACCTCTGGGCCCACCTCGTCGCCTGCTGCCTCATCCTGGGTGAGCTTTCGAGGGGTTTCGCACCACCCTCCCCCCCCAAACCCCCCCCCCCCCCCCCCCCAAAAACAAACAAACAGACGACACTCAATCTATGCCCATGTTAATGTGTGCAGTGTGCTGTTGATGTGGCGTAATTATAATCCATCATTCATTTATTATAACAATCTGTCATTAATCTCGCAACTAGAAGTGATGCAATGCGTCTGTCCTGTCCGTGGTTGTTTTTGTTGTTGTTGCGCTCAGATGACATCATAAGCAAAGCTTTGTCGATCTCTATCGATCCATCTCGTATTTATAGTGATCCATCATATTCTGTTCCCTCTGGTTGTCGTCGCACGACGCATGCGCAAAACGCTCCTGGCTGTTCAATGTGCAATGACGTAAGCGCCACTCATGTGACCGCGGGGGACCGCTTCTGTATACATACAGTACTCCTGTGAGACTGGATGAGATGTTAAGGGTTCAAATCCCACTCTTCTCACCAGCTTGCCTCTACACTCTCACTGGATGAGAGGTTAAGGGTTCAAATCCCACTCTTCTCACCAGCTTGCCTCTACAGTCTCCCTGGATGAGAGGTTAGGGGTTCAAATCCCACTCTTCTCACCAGCTTGCCTCTACAGTCCACTGGATGAGAGGTTGAGGGTTCAAATGGCAGCCTACTGTGTTATTTAATGTGGTGAGGGTTTCTGTTCCAGATGTTGTGGTGTGTGTCAGGTCCCAGTCCTGACTTGGGGAGGGCCTACATAATATTACATTTAGCAAATGACAGTATAGACATCACAGATGAGATCCACTCTGCTTTGTGTGAACCACCAGAAGAGTATACACACACACACACACACACATCAATTTGAGTGCACTGTAACGAAGGAACAGCAGGACAAGACTGTTCGTAATCATTTAGCAGGTACGTTTATCCAAAGTCACTTAATGGAATTCAGATCTCAGTTCAGTTCAGTTCTCAAGGAGCAGGGCGGGCTAGGGATCTTGCTCTGTATGACTGGAGTAGGAGATTGTGGACAGTGGGGATCGAACCCAGAACCTCAAGGGTTTGGAGTCGACCAAATTACACTTTCCTGGTCACACCCCATAAGATGAGATGATGATATTATATAATCATCATGTTTGTTGTGTAAACCAAAAAGTCTATTCATAGCTAACGTTTTCTAACCACTAGATGGCAGCACTACATTAAGACAAATGTATGTTAAAGTTATTACATAATAAATCTTATTATTATAATGTAATTATTTATATTAGAAAATTCTCAAACACACTAACATATGGTACCATTAACATAAATACAATGCATTGATCATTAACAACAATATAAACATTGGCAGTTTGAAAACACAAACTTCCTTGTCATAAACAGACGTTAAGGAAGTTTTATTGTTTTTTTGAAGGATGAAGTGAAGTGCTTTGTTTTTTATGTATCTTTTAAAATATCAATAAAATTGTGTGTTTAGGTGTGGTCCGGGCCGTGACCCTGGAGGTGCGAGAGGGAAACGCCACCTGCATCAAGGCCGACCTCTCCGCCTCTCTCTCCATCACCTACAACACCGCCAACACCTCGGTGAGGAGCACCTGACACTCACCCACACACACATCCCCCTAATACTTTATAAGTATATTATTTATACTGTTAACATGTCACACTTTCACCCCCTGATATATACTTTATACTGTTGACATCCCACGCATTCACCCCAGATATGTACTTTATACTGTTAACAGCTGCTGTTACACAAGATAAGATATGTATGTCTTTAGAACAATAAAGTTGGTCTTATCTGTTAATCTCTCTCTCTTCTCTCTCTCTCTCTCTGTCTCTCTCTCTCTCTCTCTCTCAGACAACAGTGCAGGTCAATCTCCCAGACTCCACCACAGTGGATGCAGGCAGCAGTTCATGTGGCAGCGATGGCCAACCCGCCACGCTGGTGGCCGTGTTCGGGCCAGGCCACACCCTCGGCCTCTCCTTCTCCACCAATGGGAGTGTGTACAGCGTGGCTATGCTGAGCCTGCAGTACAATCTGAGTGACAGCTCTCTGTTCCCACAGGCCAACAGCTCCGGTCAGAAACACTTTATATTGCTTCTATTATAAACATCATATCTCACGATATCATGTTTAACAAGTTAAGTAAGCTGTCTCGTTGTCTTGTTGGTCTGTTAGACGTCGTCACCGTGATGACGACCACCGTGGGTATGTGGGCGTGGCGCAACACCACCTACCGCTGTGTAAGCCCCGCCTCTGTCACAGTGGGAGGAGCTACGGTGACCTTCTCTGGGGTCAGGATGGAGGCGTACATGACCCAGGAAGACCTCAGCTCTGCCGGTAACACTGCTCATGTGTTCGTCATATGTTGACATGTTCACGTGTTCATCTAGTCATGCTCATTCATTCATAATAAACAGGTGTTAGATATTACATCACACTGGCCCTAATGAAACCCTAAACGATCTCGTCCCGTCTGCCAGAGAGCATCTGTATGGCCGACCAGGCGGTTACCACGGCAACGCCTATGACCACGGCAACGCCTATGACCACCAGCCCAGCGCTGCCCCCCGCCCCACAAGGCCCCCCCGAGCGGGGAAACTACTCTGTCACCACGGGCAACGGCACCTGCCTGATGGCCATGATGGGACTACAGCTCAACGTCTCCTACAGCTCTCTGTCCCAGAACAAGGTGAGGCTCGCTGTATACTGCACTTCATTTAGTACTTACCTGGAGTACTTACCTATAGTATTTAGTCCTTACCTGGAGTGCATACCTGTAGTATTTAGTCCTTACCTGGAGTATCTGGAGTATTTAGTTCTTACCTGGAGTACTTACCTGTAGTGTGTAGTCCTTACCTGATGTACTCCCCTGTAGCATTCACCTGTAGCATGTGTCTGAAGTACACTTATCTGTAGGATGTACCTTACTTGAACCTGGGCTAATTAACCATGTAGCATGTACCTGTAGCATTCACCTGAAGCTGGTCTAATTAACCACATAGCATTAACCTGAACCTGGGCTAATTTACCACATAGCATTCACCTGAACTTGGGCTAATTAACCATGCAGCATTCACCTGAACCTGGGTTAATTAACCACGTAGCATTCACCTGAACCTGGGCTAATTAACCACGTAGCATTCACCTGAACTTGGGCTAATTAACCACGTAGCATTCACCTGAACCTGGGCTAATTAACCACGTAGCATTCACCTGAACCTGGGCTAATTAACCACGTAGCATTCACCTGAACCTGGGCTAATTAACCACGTAGCATGTGTAATTACTCTTGATTATTCTGTCCTCCTGCTAGACGGTCCAGCAGCTACTGAACATCGACCCCAACCTGACGCTGTCGTCGGGCAGTTGTGAACCCAGCATCTCCACCCTGCTGCTGACCCACGAGGGAAACACCAACCTCTCCTTCATCTTCACTCTGGTGAGCACCACCGCCTCTTTAGTGCGTGTGTGTGTGTGCTAACTCATCCCAAGATTATATTTCAGAGAAGGCACCCATTTGCTAGATGATTATTTTTTGTTAATCGGTGCATCATTTTGAATTCCGATGGAAATGAATGTCATTTGTGAATTCATATAACTCTACTCCACTTCTTTTCGTAGAACACTACCTCCAGAAAGTACCACTTGAGTGGTCTCCGACTTGTGGCCAACTGGCCCGACATGAGAGGTAAGTCCACCTGGCAGGCTACATGTCTGAACACCATCCAACGTTACACCACCTATGGAGCATGACTGGTTCTCTGCCCCCACCCCTCACCCCAGAGCCCTTGTCGGTGAGCAACAGCAGCCTGAGCTACCTGCCCAGCTCCGTGGGCCGGTCCTACTCCTGCAACTCTGAGCAGACGCTGTCCATAGTGGAGGGGTTCTCCGTCAACACCTTCAGACTGCAGGTGCAGCCGTTTGGGGTGACCAGCGATCAGTTTGGCACAGGTAGGCCACTCCTCCTCATCCTTACATCCCGGTAGCCCAGTTCTCGCTACCAAGCAATGGATATCTGAAATATTTTTTATTCCAAAAAAAGAATGTGACAGGTTTGAAAGGTCTTGAACCATATATTATATATATTATAACCATTTATTTTTTAGCTTCGTTATTTCTCTAAGCCTGTTTTAGCTGAGGGGTGTGTTCTATCACTCTCAGCTTACAGCAACATATTTAAAGGAGCCTAACGTTATGGTAGATCAGCCTACCAGCCTACCAAGTGGACTGTACCAACTGCTAGGCTGGTCTACCCATCATACACCTGGGTGGACACTCCCACTTTTTGCTGGACGTCGCTATAGGGTGGAGTTTTTTAAATGGCTTCCAACGGCTAGTCAACATTAAACAGGGACCCTTTGATGACCCTTTGTGTTGTTGTTCATGTTGTTGTTTGTCTCTGGGCTTCCAGCGGAGGAGTGTCAGGTGGACCAGGACCAGATGTTGATCCCCATTGTGGTGGGGGCCGCCCTGTCCGGTCTGGTGCTGGTGGTCCTCATAGCCTACCTGATCGGCAGGAAGAGGAGCAACGCTGGATACCAGACCATTTGATCACAGACCACGCCCCAACTCTCACCTGGCAGACCAGACCACGCCTACCTCCCTTGACAGACCACGGCCACCCCACCTGCCCACACCTCACATACCAAGCCCACTCACCTGACGGACCACACCCCTTTCACATGTTAAACCACACCCACCTCTCATGAGAAAGGCCACGCCTCTTACATGGCAGACCACACCACTCTCACCTGAAAGACCATGCCTCTTACATGGCAGACCATGCCACTCACCTGCTAGACCACACCCACCACTTAACTGACAGACCACACCCACCACTTAACTGACAGACCACACCCCTCTCATCCTCCTAGACTATGCCCACCTCTCAACTGATGGACAACGCCCTTCAGACCTTGTATGATAGACTTGGCCTCCTCTAGCCTGACAGACCATACCCCCTCTCATCTGGCTGGCCACACCCATCTTGTGATATGCCCCACCCCCTGTAATAGACTTGTCTGTTTCACCTGGCAGACCACGCCCCTGGTGTGTGTGTGTGTGTGTGTGTGTGTGTGTGTGTGTGTGTGTGTGTGTGTGTGTGTGTGTGTGTGTGTGTGTGTGTGTGTGTGTGTGTGTGTGTGTGTGTGTGTGTGTGTGTGTGTGTGTGTGTGTGTGTGTGTGTGTAAGTTTAATGTTAAGAGTGAATTTAATTAAGGATGCTCTGCTCCGTGTGTGAGGTAAAAGTGTGGTTTATTTTATTATTTGATGTTACAAGTGACTTCCTGTTCATGGATATTGAAGTGAAATCTGCTTTGTGGACACTGTGCTGTTGCTCTGCACACAATCTTGGTTGGAGTGTTCTTTATCCCCGCTTGGACGCATTTGGGGTTTTTGTTTGCTACGTTTTTAATTAACGATGTTATGTACACGCGATATTGCTGGGGGAAGCTAACCGTTGTGATGCACGTCCCAGAATGCAACAGCTGGGCCAAAGTGCTGACTTGAGGCTGCCTCCAGCAGGTTAATCATCTCCTCGGTCACGCAACAGACGCCAGGTTTCCATGGAAAGAGACTCTACTGTCCTGCTGTTTCCAGAAAACACGTGGAACAGGCGGAGCTTTAGCACTTTCTAGCCCCTCCCATGATCCTCAACTACGGCTTCCTGTTTGATATGAAATGTAGTGATGGTTATTTTTATAGAAAATACTCATCTCTTTTTGTAGATTTTTGCATCCTACTGAAGTCAATAGAAGTGTGATTTAAAAATCTCCAATGTTTGAAATGTGTATTGAATGCATTACGGATGATTTGTATACACCGATTTAAAGTAAAACATACATTGGATAAAGAGTGAAATAAATCAGTGACCCAGAACACACTAATCACACACTTATTGAGGACCACAGAGGGCATTTTTTTATTGTGCTTGCTTCAGTCATGCACCACAGCGACATTTAACGTCTTAACCACAACATTCTATATTTGGACATTTCACTGCTAATCATTTTCTATTAAATGCCAGTGTTAATGAACACATTCAAGGGTACAGCATTGCCATGTCTAGCCACGCCGGAGTGAAATGGTTGGTTTTGGAGGAGTTACTAACTTGGGCCAGAGGTAGAAACATTTGCCTTAGGAGGCAGGGCTTAGCCCTGGTCTGCTCAGCCAATCAGAACTCTCTGCTCCTGCTGTCAGTGGCGAAGCGCTGAGCTTGGTGCTAGATAGCTAGCTTGACCGTTAAACAACACATTCAAGTCATACCTTTCTTAGAGACTAAAGTCATTGTAAATCAATATTCAGTGTTTAATCAACTCTTATGAAAAATAGTATATTTTGTATACAAAAAGGTTCCACATATTCTTATACCCCAAAATATTTGGATTTACAGTGACGCTACTTCAGTAGTCTACCTGTGTGTTTGACATTCATACACAGAATGCGACAAACTTGTGAAATATTAAGACAAGTAGAAACAACCCTTGGAAATTATGGAAAAATTCAAAAAAGTGCAAAAATTATGTTTGGAAGTTTGGTCCCAAAACTTGAAAGGATTTCAGGTCCAATGAGGTCACCGATTAGGTCACCTTGGAATGTTTGATTGACAGGTCTCCAAAGGGGCGGGGTCATGACCCCTCTGCTAGGATGCGGGCTCGGCATGTGGCCCGCAGCTTGGCGACGGTTGCCATGGACAGACTTCCTGGTTCAGTGAAGATTTTCTAGGAAATAGAGGGGAAGTTTAGAGCGTTGCATTGCATGATGGGAAATAAGTGTGGACCGATCAAAACTTCAAAAAGGACATGATATTGCAGGGTGTATTTTTAAACCAAATACAAAGATATTATTGTACAATTAGAATGCAAGGGGCGGTCCCACGTCGACTGTATGTCTGTATCCCAGAGAGTTCCGAGCTATGATGAGTGATATAGATCGTTGTCATGGAGCATATCTGTAGCACCAGAACCCAGAATGTTGTCCTGGTACCTGCATGAAAGGATGGCACTCCTCCACGAAGGGCCCGAATGGTCATGTGTTTGAAGCTCTGGCACACGTCGGGCAGCGACCTCGCCTCTTCCACCATTGCTGCCTGGTGCTGGTGGATCATCGTCAAGGCAACGCGGAAGAGGATCTTGGACCCCTCGTAGAAGAGACAATCCCAGATCCGGAGCACCGTCTGCAGGAGGTCGATTGGGAAAAACCTTAAAAGGTTAGCGACTCACTGTTGCATTAATCATTACATCCTAGCCAGGGGATGTGGGGACAGAGGGTGTGTGTGTGTGTGTGTGTGCATGTGTAGCAGCCGTCTGTCTCACCTCCACCGGCAGCACGTCGATGTAGAGGCAGATGAACCAGCGAGACACCACCAAGGACCACATGACCCCGTGCTCCGTCATGACCCCCCAGACCCCGGGGACCCTCTCCCTCACCAGCTCCCCCAGAACCTCCTGGTCAGTCTTCAGACCCAGCATGGATGGAGTGTAGTAGTCTGGCGGAGGCAGAAGACACCACAGAGACTTACTTAAGGAAAGGTTTAGAAGTGCACTGCACATGAACATACAAGTAAAGACTTACAAGTACAAGTAAACATACAAGTAAAGGCAGTCAAACAGTCAAAGCATGAATTCAAAAAATTCTAGTGCTGCACAACAGAGAAGCCATAAGAATCACAAATATACAAGTGTGTGTGTATATGTGAGCGTGTGTGTGTCCTTATGATGTTCTGGCGCCCCCTGTTGGATGAGAGGTGAGTAGTCTACATAACTCCTTTTTATACCACAACCCTTTACTGACTCCATCTCTTACAACTAAACACGCAGAGTCAAAGGTAGAACTAAATTGTGTTTTTGCCTTTTTTGTACTTTCGCTAAACAAATGTACCTTTCTCTTGCAGAGGTAAACCCTTTGAATTGAATCCCATGACAACAAGAGAGGTCAACACAGGTCTTAATCTAGCAGACCATGTGACAGACAGACCATGTGACACCAAGGTATTTATGGAGCCACGCCCACCTGGTAGTATCCGACCAAGCAGAGCTTCCAGCAGCCAGAAGGACTTCTCTTCATCCATGGTGATGAGGAGGAGGAGACCAGCGATGAAGTTCATACCCTGAAGAAATAAAGAGATGGGGGAGGAGGGAGACAGGCAGACAAACAGAGTTTTATTCTACGTCTGCCCCAGCAGCACCCATCACCCTGCTAAATGTCCCTGGAAGGAGGGATCTCTCTTCTGGGTTCCTCCTCATGGTTTATTCCCTGGGTCTTCTTCTGGGTTTGGAGAGGTTTCATTTCTCCTCATCCTTCATACAGCTTGGGGCTGAGGGTGTCATATAAAGTGAAGGCCTTTGAGACTTTAACTTAAGGGCTATAGAAAGTCTGTGATGTTGAACTGTGTTGACCAGCTGTCTGGTTCATTTCTGGATCACTGTCCAAGTCCTGGCCAGCCCATCTGGGATTAATAAAGTACAACCTTATCTTCACGTATATTACATAATTGACCACTATAAATTCTTTACAGTGGTCTCTTTATAGTCTTCCACCATTGACCGGGTTACTGGTAACACGACAGTTAGATGTGGGAGAACAGAGTACCCAACCCCCGATGGTAACGTGGCCCCTGGGGGACAAAACAAGAGGGTGTGAAATGACAAAAGGAGCTAAAACAGCGGATCTGAGGAGCTGGAGATCAGAACATACCCTCACCCACCCTCTCCAGAAGATACCCTCACTCACGCTCTCCAGAACATACCCTCACCCACCCTCTCCAGAACATACCCTCACCCACCCTCTCCAGAACATTCCCTCACCCACCCTCTCCAGAACATTCCCTCACCCGCCCTCTCCAGAACATTCCCTCACCCACCCTCTCCAGAACACTCCCTCAAGCCTCCTCCTTTCATTTCAAAGATGCTGTGAAATGTAGCGTGGAACTGACACGCCGTGTCATTGTGTCACAAGACCACACCCTGACATTCCCCTCCGGCGGTGACGGTGGAATGTTTTCAGTGACTGAAACCCGAAGCTTCAGGGCACATTCACCTGTAGTCTGGAGATGAAAACATCACCGACCGCACGCTTTTATGTGATGCTGTGTTTGTTGTGGACACATGATGTAACCACAACCGCTCATCCTGAGGACTGAGCCAGTTCTGTTCCCAAGGCCGGCGATGGGTTTACAATAGGCGTGTTCCGATATGGGTACTTGGCTCCGCCCACGCATTAGCGCCCCTTGGCGTCCCGTACCCACTGCAGGGACCTTCGAGAGGCTTACCCACGGAGTTCAAATGTGACGTAATTAGTTCCGCGACACGTTTTGTCTTACGCAATCATTTAGTGCCGGTTTTGACCGTGACGTCAGTGACGCGACGCTTAAAACTGACAGACGCGGTCTTCCTTACACTTGTATCCATCGTCTTACAACTTAACTTTACTGTACTTTGCTTTATGGTTCTAGATCGATCTGCTTGTCTCCATCTGCTTGTTTTTCTTTTGGTTGGTATGTTTTGTCGAGTTCTACCCACGTCATACCCCGCCTCAACCGCATCCAATCAGCGTACAGGTGTGTACTGGGGTGTAGCGAGGGGATTAAAGGTGTGTGATGGGGCATAGAGAGAGGAGGGGCTTACAGGTGTGTGATGGGGCGTAGAGAGAGGAGGGGCTTACAGGTGTGTGTTGGGGCATAGAGAGAGGAGGGGCTTACAGGTGTGTGATGGGGCATAGAGAGAGAGGTGGGGCATACAGCTGTGTGTTGGGGCGTAGTGGGGAGTTACAGGTGTGTGTGTTGGGGCGTACCTGGCAGTAGCCCACCGCAGGGTTGTGCTGCCCATAGGCCGCCAGCACGTTGAACAGCTCCTTCTGAAGACATGCGTTGGATGACTTGCGGAAGAGAACGTTCTCTGGGAAGGTTCTGTTCAGGTCTGGGCCGAGACAGAGACAGAGACACACACACCTGTGGGTCAGGACCTGACATGGGGTCCCCTGAAATACATACGGGGTCGCGGGAGTCACTCACCTATAAGCTGCAGATATTTGACAGTATATTTAACATTTTTGAAGGGTAAAGGTCACCAATATTCAAACAGACTAACACCTATTTACATTTTGTCATTTCGTCACATTTACATTTAGGACATTTGTCACGTTTATCCAAAGTGACTTGGAAGTTAGGTTCATGATTCTAAGCTACATGCAAACTCCTACTGATCACCTCCCTGGGGCATTGATATTACGGGAGGTTGTTGAGGTTGGGGCTGAAACTACGGGTGGAGAAGAAGAGGCACAACAATGTCAACAACCCCCACCCCCCCCAAGTACAGCTGATCTCTTGTCAGGTGTTAGCACCAGGTGTGCTGGGGCTCACCTGTGCGGATGGCCTCCACCAGTTTGGGGTCATGCTGGGCTCCCAGGACCGACTGGTAGTAGCCGGGGTTCCTGTCCAGCTGCTCCTTGGCCCCGCTGGTGCACATCCAGACCAGGGCGCGGTGCTCGTTTGGGACCCCCTTGCGGACGTAGCGCTTCACTAGCATGGGACACACAACAAACCCATGGGATGCTAGCGGTGAGTTGTTGGCATGCTAGCAGTAAGTTGTTAGCATGCTAGCGGTGAGTAGTTATCATGCTAGCGGTGAGTTGTTAGCATGCTAGCAGTGAGTTGTTAGCATGCCAGCCCAATACTGTAAAAATTGCAATATGATATCACCATTTTTGTGCAGTCTTTTGTCTTTTGTGTGCTTTCACAGGTCATTTGTTTTTTATATGAATGCGGCTCAACTAAACAAAAGGGTTAGATGATATTGACGGAAGGACTTTTTTGGTGGTTTAACTGAAGTTTGGTGGTTTGACTGAACTGCTAGCTGTGGGCCTGTGGCTAAATGTGGTGGTTTAACTGAGGGGGCGAGAGATTAAAACAGCACAGCTTAGGGTTTAGAAGCTAGACTGGAATTCATACAAAACCTTTTCTTTGTTGCAGCTTTTCAGAACAGAATGTTGCCCAATTTCTTAACAGATAAGCGTGATATGATAAGTGTGTTTGTGTGTGTGTGTGTGTGTGTGTGTGTGTGTGTGTGCACGTTCCTTACATTTAACATTCTTGTCCACCTTGTTCCTCCCCTTCATGATTTTGTACCACTTGATGGCGCGTCTGGTGAGGACCACCATGTACTCAGACATCAGCTGCTCATAAGCCTCATAGTCAAAGTCCTTGGACCTCTCGAAGCCGTACGGATCGACCCTGTAGAGGAGTTAGTAGTTAAGGCAGAGTTCTGCGATTGAACAGTCGCTGTGGATGCGGTCTCTACATCGGTGCTTGGTTTTGAGTTCGGCCAAAAGACACTAATTCAGTTATGTCTGGTGATCGTTATCATGTGAAGATGGTAAATGGATTGTATTTATACAGCGCCTTTATGCAAAATGCTTTACATCCCCTCACATTCACCCATTCACACACACATCGACGGCCGTGTCAACCATGCAAGGCAACTGCCAGCAGAGCAGGTAGGGTTAGGAGTCTTTCTCAGGGACACCTCCACACTTAGCTAGGGGGAGCAGGTACGGTTTGTAGGTGTCTTGCTCAGGGACACTTGCACACTTGGGTAGGGGGAGCAGGTAAGGTGAGGTGTCTTGCTCAGGGACACCTCCACACTTGGCTAGGGAGGAAGAGCCAGGCATCGAACCAGCATCCATCTTCATCTTCCGGTTGCCAGACAACCAGCTCTACCTCCAGAGATACTGCCCACTCTCCCCCTTATGATGTGAAGATGATGTGTGGTTCATATTTGCATAACATAAATCTGAACCTCCTCAAATAGTCTTGAATGGAGCGGAAAACGGGAACGAGTGGACGAAGCGAGCCGTCCGCCACCCTGACGTGTAGTTGTACATGTAATTTACATTCCCAGAGACATAGAGAGAGATCTGTCCACAACCTGGCGTCTCCACCAGGTCTCTGTTGTTAAGGGCTGGGGAGGGTTGTTAAATAGGTTGAGGACACAACACATGAATGGAAGTCTGCTTATCTTATCTCTCTCTGACATCAGGTTCATTCCAACAGGGGATTGAGAATGAAAAGAGCCAATTGTTCACTTCTTCACAATATAAAGGCTTATCTAACCAAACCACTTCAAACCCACTCGACACAGCTCCAACAGAATGATGGCACAGAATTTATCTGAGGATGACCTTCTCCCCTGAGATGCATGATGGAGCAGTCAGGACCGTCTTGATGCTCTTACGTAACAGGGTCATCTCACCTACTGAAGGAGACCGGTGACTGTGTGTCCTTCCACCTTCAGTCACCGTGGATATACAGTACTTCACATTTAAAAGGCATCGCTCTGAACTGGTCTGCGTGTCAACTACAGTTCAGTTCAGTTTTTACTTGGAGATGAAGGCAAATACATGCAAATGTGGATTTATTTAGAAAACCTCCCCAACAAGTCTCTGACACTAGGACACTGTCATACTATGATACTGTGTAGTACTGTAGCATTTACAATTGCACTTTGTACCTGACTTCAAGTTATTCCAAATTAAGTGAAACACTGAAGTTTTGTCTTACAAAAACTAAAACACATCACTAATACTAATCCTAAAGAGCAACAAAGGTGGCCTGAATGAAACTATAAGTTCAGTAAAGCGCCACTCAGCCACATGATGACATAACTACATCCCAGTTGACATCCAGGAGCCGCAGCACGCAGCTCACCTCTCCACACGGTCTCTGGCGCTGCCGTGGCCGGAGGAGGCGCCCGGAGCTGAGGACCCGCCCGGAGCCGCCGCGGGACGCTCCCTCCTCCTGCTGCTGCTGCTGCTGCTGCGGTCCATGGTCCTCGTCCTGGTCCTGGTCCTGGTCCTGGTCCTGGTCCTGGTCCTGGTCCTGGTCCTGGTCCTCGTCCTCGTCCTCGTCCTCCTCCTCCTGGGTCTTCACTGAGGAGTTCCCGTCTGCGAGGGGGTCCGGTCCATTAGCGTGTTTGATGAAGGCGGGAGGAGTGTAGAGTTGGGGGGGGACCTCATGCGGGGTCTCCTCGCTCCTCTCCCGGGGGGATGAAGCCCCTTCCGTCGGGGGGGTTTGCTGAGGAGCGCTGCCGCCGTACGATCACAGGAAGTGTGGGGCGGGCGGCGGGGCGGTGGGCGGAAACGACCCGGAGGAAGACTCACCTGCCCGCCCGCCGGAACCCCGCCCACAGCAACACAAGCCCCGCCCACACAGCAACACAAGCCACGCCCCCCACAGCGACAACCACAGCAACAACCCTCTTGAGTAGAAGGAGAGGCAAACAAAGTGGACAGATGGAGGGCGACCACGGCAATAGCTCCAAATAGTCACGGATTCCAGTGGAAGTGCTGCTTGATGGGTTGTGTTCCTGCGGGGGATTTATTCTTCCGATGACTGGGACACGTCAATCAAGCTTACTAATGGGGCGTTAAGTAGCCCCGCCCCCTTTGGTGACGTAGCTGGATCCAGTCTGCCCTTTTTTTCCCCCCCTCTGTTAATGGTCATGTAATAATGACAATAATAATAATGATGATGATGATAATAGGTAATTAATAATTGGGTCGTTGTTAAAGACATGCAACAGCTAACACCACCGCAATCTTCTACTGACCGTTTTAGTACCTTAAAAAAAGCCCACCATGTTAATAATATTCTTGTATTTTGTCAGCTTCTAACTTTTATAACATAAAATGTTTTAACACAGCCTTCTTCAAAGGTCATGTATTGTAGGCCTGCACATCTCAGTGAGGATATTGTGACCGACCCAGTTTTCCCCTTGGGGATCAATAAAGTGTATCATGTGTTCAATCAGGGCCAATCACCCACAGCTGCATGTTGTATCTGTCATGTTGAGGGGTAACCCAAGGGTGGTGCCTCTATGTACTGTACACATTCACAGGTAACTTAGGCCTACATTCAATTAAACCAACCATGAGGTATGATGTTTATCTGGAAATATGTACAATTCAACATGTGTAGAGCATGCCAAGGAAATCAGTGGTGTGAGAAATTCTTCCTGGGAGCCACCAGGAGAGGAGGAGGAGGGAGGAGGGAGTCTCGCTGTTCAGTATGTCATTGATTTTAATTTAACTGATTCATCGAATGTTATTTGATGCGTGTCCCAACGATGGCTTCAGTATATCTGTTACAGTAGCCTACATAGTGTAAAAACCTGCCACCATTTCTAGATTTCAAACGTCTGTAATGTCAGAGATCCAGTATTAGTGCTTTTTTTATTATTGTTACTTTTCTCTGGTGGTGGTTTTTAAAGGACTCTTTCCACCAAGTAAAAGCAGTTTTTATGCACACACAATTTAGAACTAGTCCTCGAAAAGACCTATTTCTGAATGAACCTTGAGAATCACATGTTGGTGTGAAGAATGAGTCACTGTACAGTGAACAGCACTGAACAGCTCAACACCTGGTTGGTGTTCTTACCTGCAAGGTCATTTGAAGGTTGCTATTGGATACTGCATGAATCACCTGTTTAAGCAGTGTTTACAGTAATAAAGCAGTGTTGACATTCAGTATCACTAAAAACACGTGGGGTCAAATCCTTTCACCAAATATGGGCATATTGCTTCAGCTACTGAACAGGTTCTGACCAAAGCGTATGCAGGTTTTATTTGACAGTACTTAGAAGGCAGAATCAGAAACATATCTGCCAGTACAATGTACAAGGAATACTTCTTGGTGCAGGTGTCTGCATTCATTCAGGATACAAATAAAACATAGGATAAAAAGGCTGAAATATAGAATCTAATGAAATATATAAATAGGAGAGAGGAGTTGTTTATGTCTAGAAGGTGAAGGTGTCTGTAAAGCGGATGACTTTGGGTTTGAATGTGAGCTGGACCGAGGGATCTGCATAGTTCATAGTCCTGTACTTCTGGATACTTGGTGTACTTTCTGGCCCGGCATCGCTGTGATTGGCTAGTCCGGGTACAGGTGGGTTGTGATTGGCTAGTCCTGGCCCAGCATTGTTGTGATTGGCTAGTCCTGGTCCAGCATTGCTGTGATTGGCTAGTCCAGGAACAGGTCGGTTGTGATTGACTAGTCCTGGTCCAGCATTACTGTGATTGGCTAGTCCGGGAAAAGGTGGGTTGTGATTGGCTAGTCCTGGTCCTGCTTCGCTGTGATTGGCCAATCCTGGTCCAGCATGGCTGTGATTGGCTAGTCCGGGTACAGGTGTGTTGTGATTGGCTAGTTCTGGTCCAGCACGACTATGATTGGCTGGTCCAGGTACAGGTGGGTTGTGATTGGCTAGTTCTGTGGTACAGGAAATGGGAAGTTCTAAACTGCAGTCTGGTTCACTGGTGGCTTCTTGAGCCACCTTCTCTCTAGCTCCTCCCCTCTTCAGCATGCCACTCCCTACCTCTCTCACCAGTTCATTGTCTATGTCTCTCTCCCCTCCCTCCAGTGCAGTCTCTTTCTCTCTCTCCAGTTCATTGTCTATGTCTCTCACCCCTCCCTCCAGTTCACTCCCTATCTCTCTTTCCAGTTCCTTCCCAAAGGCTTCCTCCCCTCTCTCCAATCGACTCTTTATGTCTCTCTCCCCTCTCTCCAATTGACTCTGTATGTCTCTCTCCACTCTCTGCAGTCGACTCTGTATGTCTCTCTCCCCTCTCTTCAATTGACTCTTTATGTCTCTCTCCCCTCTGTGCAGTTGACTCTCCATCTCGCTCTCCAGTTCATTGTCTATGTCTCTCTCCTTTCGATCCAGTTCATACTCCAGCTCTCTTTCCCCACTCTCCAATTGATTCTCTAGCTCTCTCTCCCCTCTCTCTAGTATTTTATCTTTGTCTCTCTCCACTCTCTCCAATTGATTATCTAGTTCTCCCTCCTCCCTACCCGGTTCATCCACTAGGTCTCTCGCCCTTATATCCAGTTCACTTCCCATGTCTCTCTCTCCTCTCTCCAAATCATTCTCCATCTCTTTCTCCAGTGGACTGTCTCCCTCCCTCTCCCTTCTGGTGTTCTGGGGTATTTCAGCCCCTTGTGAGGGAAGGCCTTGTTGTAGATACTCTGCTGGTCCAGGATCAAATGTGAGACCAGCCCCAGGCACAGGACTTATTTCTTCCGGGCACGGTGCTGGCTGGAGTGAGGAGCTAGGTGTAGATTTAGCCCCTGGCTCCCCGTCTAGATCAGCAGCTCGTGGGATGAGGTACTTTGGCAACCTTTGTTTAGCGAAAGTAGCCTGTGGCATAGTTATTTGGTCAAATGACCTGTCCATTGAGGTACAAATCTCTGGCTTCTCCTCTTCTGTTGCGTAACCGTCTTCAGACAGAGCCTGTGGGTGTTCCCCGGTGTGAGAAGACCGCAGGGGCACGCCAGAAGAACATTCTGTGGTCATGGAGATGAAGGCCTCTGGGTGTGGTCTCCACGTGTCCTCTGCAGCTGCAGAGTCAGTTCTGCCAGGGTTCTGTTGAAGAGAGGGCTTGGAGCAAGCAAGAGTGTCTCTGTAGCAGCCCAGCGAGGCCTCCTCTTGGGCAGCCAGCCTAAGAGTATCTGGGCGGGACCATTCCATAGCAGAAGACCTCGGACAGTTTGGTGTCAGAATACCATGTTCCATTTCACCCGCCTCACTACCACAGAGCTCCTCAACTCCATTTTGATCATCCATCGTATCGCCTGGTTTTGAGTTCCACAGCTTTCCAGTTTGACTTTCTTTGGAGAAATGCCCTTTGACCTTTTGATCAGGGGAAAGGTTTGAGGTTTGCGTAGGTTTGGAATGTTTCTGTTCTCTCTGGGCTGAGTTCTGTTGTGTTAACATCGCTCCTGGACACTCTGTTTTCTCTTCCTGCTCACATGTGTTCAGCAGAACGGATCTGAGCTTCTCCCCAGCAGTTGGCCGAGGCTTCAGTCCTCCTCCTTCGCGTTCTCCCCAGGTGGTTTGCTGTGCTTTTTCATGAAGACTCACCTTCTCACTAACACAACCAGTCGTCATCCCCACACCTCCAGGAGCTTTGCCCAGAGGCGATATTGAGCCACTCTTCTTCCGCACGGTTGATATGGCTTCAAACCTCTCCATCAGGGATGACAGGAGAGGTCCCTTGCCGATCAGCCTGGCCTTACTTTGTGTCTTCCCCTGTGTGTTCACTCCCTTCACCTTCTCCTCGGCAGTGGCAAACCTGGCCACCATGCCCTTCACGTTACTCCCGGCCTTCTGCCATTGTCTTCGTTTGGGCTGGTGGGTCTCAGGCCCGCATACAGCGGACTGCCTCTCCAGGGTCTCGTAAGCACCCCTTCCCCTCGCAGCACAATGCAGAGCTCCAACCTGCCGCTGGTGGGAGGCCGCTGGTCTGGGCGTAGTCCTTGTGAACTTGGCCTGGAGGAGCTGGAAGGCGGTGAGTCGTTTCTGTTTTGGTTCCCCTGCTCTCTGGCCGCCTGCTCGCTTGTCTGCTGGATTTACGGAGTCCTGCTGCCTGGGACTTCCTGCCCAGGTGGTGTCACACTCACCTGGGCTTGGCATCGCTGAATCAACCGGCATCCCGATGATTGATTCGGCCACTGTGGCGCTGCCTTCCCTGTGTGCTGTGTCCCCTGCTGTCAGGTTCATGTCAACGTTTCTCCTGGCCAGAATCGGGAGCTCTTCCGTCAGGTAGAGGAGGAGGCACTCTAAGATGTCTCGAACCTCGGGCCGGCAGGTGCGCTCTCTGATCATCTTCCTCAATGCGTTAGCATCGAGGCTAATGCTGCGGTTCATGGACCGAGGCCTGTGGAGAACATAAAACAAGGCTAAATAGCCCCAACCTACTGGAACTGCTGCTGCTACACTAAGCTAAGCTAATATGCTTCCAGAGGTGGATTGTGAACTGAGCGGTGGGATGTGCACTCATTATTCAAGGATTACTTGCAGTCAGTAAACCTACGGTTGGTACATGCTTGCAAGAGAACCTTTAGTTTGTCAGCATAGAAGAGGCGGTTACTTTTTTTAGGCTTTAAGTATTCTTGTGCTGCAGACATTATTGAAGTTATTGGTTATTGGTTATAAGGGGACTGGGATAAGGTATGAATATAAAATATGTTTCACATGTTCTTATAAATAAAACATGAGTCCAGGACTTCAAGTGTGATGTATTGTAACTGTTCTTTAATCATATTCGTTATGAATTACAGAACACAATAACTAGTGCAATAACTAGTAACTCACCACAATGTGACTTGCAATAAACTTATAACATCCACTTTGAATCAAATTAAATTCCACAACAGTCAGTTGAGGCTGTCCAGAGAGGAACTTTATAGTTGCACGTCTGAAAGTCTTTGGACACACACAGATTTCTCTGTTAAGGATGTAAATATTCAATAGATTTTAACCAAGGGACTCAGTCAAAACCCTCAGGGGACATCTTAAAGGGAACAAGGTGTTTCATGCTCTTAAAATACTTCACTTCTATACTTGTGTATCCCAGTTATCTTAGAGGGGGGTCAGAATTAGATTATCTTTGAGTGGAGAGGAGTGGTTTCTTTCAATCAATCGTTAGGATGGGGACAGCCCCTGTAGGGTTTATACGTTATGAAGGTCAAAGCACAAACTATATTATAGGATTTGTCAACAAGAAACTGGGATGCATCTCAAAAAAACAGTAAAAAAGTGCATTTCCCATCTCTGATTAAATAAAGTAGCTACATCGCTCATCTCTAAAACCCTAACATGCATTTCAAGTCGATGTTTGTAACCATTGACATGCACTCAGATTCCTCAACTTAGGCCTAATTTTGAGGTGATTAAATGCAGGTATCTGGGAGGTGGGAGGGAGGAAAGAGTGAATTATGGTGACAGAGGGATGCTACCGCTGCGTTGAGACATCAGACTCAGATCAGAGGTTATAGCAGCCATCATGCATTTCCTCTCGGGGCCACTAGGGCTCAGCATGGAACAGCTTTTTACTTGTCTGAGCACTTCTCTGCGGCTGCAGCTTTGTACAGCGCAGCTCCGATGTCTTCCAGCTGCTGCCGCTTGTCCAGGTCCTGGACCAGCCCGGCGGGGACCTGGGCCCGGCCGTACAGGAGGCCGTAGAGACAGCCTGCTATCAGGCCCGTCACATCACCCTCCCCTGGAGGGTGATGTGTGGGGAGGGGTGAGGGGACGGAAACAGAGGAAGAACATTAGTGTCGCTTCAGTTGTGTAAATGATTTGAATGCTGAAATCACACCACAAGGCTGCCTGGTGAAATACCAGTGGTGGGGTTATTGCGAGACACTTTTTTGTTTATCACCAGTTCGAGCAGTACTTCTCTCACTCATGTGTTTGACTTGCTCCAGTGTTGAATTTCAAATGCGCTTTGTGAGCTATCGGCTGCTATCTTTGTGGAATGTGGAATGCACTTTCACCTGGGACTATTCTTCACTTGATCATTTGTACAGTTGTTCACTGTTTGTAAGTGAACCCCACATAAGTCACTTAATCTAACTGTAAATGTGCAGGTAGTAAAGGTGGTGACCTCCATGAAACATGGCTCGCTTGCAGAGTTCAGACCAGTCGCTCCCCGCAGCCAGCAGCGCGTCATAGGCTATCATGGGCGCGTCGTGGCCCCTCCGGCCCGCGCGGCCCTCCGAGCTCCACAGCCTGTACATCTGAGTGGGACACACACACACACACACCAAAGTCAGGTCAAAGGTCACAGCTAGGGCCAGCCAGCTGGCGAGATGATCATGAGTCATGCACCCCCCCCCCCAACCTTTTTAAGACCCTGGAACGTGGCTGCTGCCTCCACAAGGCTTGCGCCACAAGATCGGCTAACCTTGTCTGTTTGGTCGGCGTCGTAGCGGTCAGGAAACGTGGGTTTGTCGTGCCCCTCCTGATCGATCCCTCTCTCCTCCAGGTAGAACTGCCACTTGGCTTCAAAGTAGAACCAGTTCTCCTGGTACTCTGGAGGAACACGGCAGGGAGACAGTCAGGCAACAGTCAGTCACCAGTCAGTCACCACCGCCCAGACACTACAACTCCCTGTGTGGCTGCTTTACTTTCGTTTATAGGTGCTTTTGTCCAAAGGGACAGTGAATTCAGAAACATTAAGTAGCAGCAGGTCGGCATCTTGCTAAGTGACGTCTACTGGTAGGCTGTGGATATTGGGGATCAAACCCAGTACCTTTTGGCTGGGAAGACCCTCACCTACTAGACTATCCTGCCCTATAATCCTAAAACTACTACTACTACTACTACTACTACTACTACTACTAGGACAGACCTGCCATGTGCCGTATGGTCCTCTTGCAGTACTCGTAGGCCTTGGGGATAGCCTTCATGAGTTCCCGCCCCCAGGTCACGGGGGCGCGGCCCTGGACAGCGAGTGACGCGAACAGCGCCGTCGTCATGGAGCCCAGGAAGCCTGTGGCGGGAAGTCAGACCGCCGCTGCATCACCATGACAACCATCGTTACATTTACAACAACCCCGTTGCCTTGGTAATGGCAACAGAACCGTAATGATGCCAACACTGGTCTTGCTAATGCCAGCGTTACCTTAGTAATGATATCATTAGCTTCGTAACAACATCATCACCTTAGTAACAACATTGTTACCTTAGTAACAACGCTACCAGGGTAACGTTACCATAGTAGCAGTAACATTACCATAGTAAGTGTAAATCTGTGTACCTGTGGGGTGGTTGTGGGTCATCCTCCCGGTCTCCAGGCTGACCTCCACCAGAGAGTTCAGACGCTCCTCCTGCCAGTACCTCATCCCCACACACATGGCCTTGGAGGCCCCGCCGGACCCCGACCCTGCACACACACACACACACACACACACACACACACACACACACACACACACACACACACACACACACACACCACACAGGCATTCATTTAGCACCTTTCACAGATCAACCCTTACAGTGATACACAAATGGCTGTCTAAAAAGATTAACAATAAGATAACTGTGTGTGTGTGTGTGTGTGTGTGTGTATGTGTACCTTTCTGGTTGAAGGGAGTGTGCCAGGCCAGCAGGAAGTTGTGTGGTTTGAGGTGTGAGCAGCAGTCCACTGTGGAGGGGTTCGCGGCCCGGCCCTGCAGGACCACCGAGGCCCCCACATACACACGCACCAGCTCCCGGTACAGGTCCTCCAGACACCAGTAGTCTGATACAGACAGACAGACAGACAGACAGACAGACAGACAGACAGACATAGATGGATATCACGCTCATAAACATGGCTCATAAACATTAGGAAGGTTTTAATAAGAACATCTACTCCTAATGAATCCACTGCCTCTGTATGAGACACTTTAGAGTTCTGACCAATTCTGACCAATCTCTTCAGTGATGGGTTCAGACAATCCATCTTGTCTGTCAATCACAGGATTGGTGGAGAAACACAGGGAGGCAGGGAGGGAGGGAGCAGGAAGGGAGGGACGGAGGGAGCAAGGAGGGGGGGAGGGAGCAGGGAGGGAGGGAGCAGAGAGGGAGGGAGCAAAGGAGGGAGCAGAGAGGGAGAGAGCAGGGAGGGAGGGCAGCAGTGTTTTGCTGGTTTAGTTTCAAAATCTGCTCTTTACAACATTTAAACCTTGTACAGCAACTTTTAATCACTGACACACACACACACCACACACACACACACACACACACAGGGGGGTGCGTGCCATGCTTGATGTGTAGCTGGTATGTGAGTGCTGATGGTATGAGTCGCTACTAGCTAGTGCTGTGGGTTAATTTTAGCAGAGTGCAGATTAAGAGCTGCGTGCCTCTGAAGCTCGGAGATGTTTCCATAGGGAAACCCCTAACAACACACACACGTGTGTGAGATTGTGTTTCTATGTATGTGTGAGAGAGAATGTGTTGATAAAGATGTCACTCCTAATTTACCTGTATTGTATTTCAAGAGAGTTTAAATGTGTGGTTATATACAGTATATATATACTGTATATATATACACACACGTCTGTTTCCCTGCTACGTTTAATCTTTTGTGTGTGTGTGTGTGTGTGTGTGCCTGTTTAATCTTGAAAGCTGTCACTAGACAGCATGATAGTTCTGGAAGTTGTCCTCAGACACACCGATACAGGGTCACACCTGGTCCAGGGTCGCACCTGGTCCAGGGTCGCACCTGGTCCAGCGTCACACTTGAGCTGGAGTCACACCTGATTCAGTGTCATACCTGATCCAGGGTCACACCTGATCCAGGATCATACCTGATCTGGAGTCACGCCTGATCCAGGGTCACACCTGATCCAGGATCAGACCACAGCTGTCCTGCTATTGTTCCAGAGTGGTCTATTTCCGACCGCTTGTCTGCGGCTGGAAACCCGCATATCACATACGTGCAGCACAGAGTTATGGGGACGAGGGGGGTGGACAGTCATCCTACACATCGACAGCTGAAAGAAGCAGCTCACTGGTGTGGACTCTGTGTTTATACAGAGCATCGGTTTGAGTTGTGTTGCAGATGCAGCCTGCGGCTGAACAATGTTCTAGTTATGTTACAAACTGTACGGGCAATACGGTTGGTATATCAAATATTCTTTTCTTCCACTGAGAAGGTCTGGGTACAAAAATAGCCATTAATATGCTTTACAGCTCCTAAAAATCATTCATACTTTTTTGATCTGTACACAGCCTCCACCATAAATGCTCCGTTAGATTTTGTTATTCCATCCATCCAGCATCATCATCCATTCTTCCTTTCCCCCTCCCTCCCTCCCTCCCTCCAACCATTGATCCATCAATCCATTTTTGTTTTTATCCTCCTCCTCCACCCTACCTGTGATGAGGGCCTCTGCGGTGGTCAAGTGCATCAGAGCACTGTCCCCCAGAGGCCAGTGTTCAGGGTCCAGGGTGAGGACCCCCAGGCCCCCCAGAGACGTCAGTTCCTCCTGGATTTGCTTCCCGGAGGTGCAGCCCCCCCACCGGCCCTTCCTCCAGCCCAGGGCGTCCCCGGCGGCCCCCAGAACCATGCCGGCCTGGAACTTCTCCATCACAGCGGCTTCCAGCGTGTCGTCACCCGAACCCTGACCCCGATCCTAACCCTAGCCTGACCCCTGCCTAACCTGGGCTTTCACGCTCAGAAGACCAGAATGTGATGAATCCACCGTCTGTTAGCGCTGTCTCAGCGGGTATGGAGTCCTTCACACAGAACAACTAGAAGGAGCCTGGAGCCTCTCAGTGGACTCTGAAGGTTCTGGTCTGAGACCCGGCTGCCAATGTGTTCTAGCTACTGTGGAGCTCCGTCCCGGACCTCTGCTGTTGGCCAACATGAACACACGCCCTCAGGCCCCTGGCACACACACACACACACACACACACACACACACACACACACACACAGTGGTCTTTATCAGCTGCAGGTCCTTTGTGTGTGTGTGTGGGGGGGGGGGGTGCCACAGGGTCCAACCTCGTTGAGTCGGCTCCTAAAAAGGCAATCATTGCTCTACAGGCTGCCCAGGATGGGAGTCTAACCATAGGCTGGCTTTGGGTGGGCGTCCGAGAGTAGGCTGGCTTTGGGTGGGGGTCCGAGAGTAGGCTAGTGGGGATCTGACAGTAGGCTGGCTGGCTGGGGTGCTCTGGGCTGGATGGAGGGGTGTGGGTGGTGTGAGGTTATCATGTCCGCCAGTCTGTCAGCAGGTCTCTGTTTGTTGACACTCTGGGGATGCATAATGCTGCCTTCTGTTCTGCTACTCTCTTCCTCCCATCTCAAAAACATTGAAACTAGTATCCGTTTACAGTGTAAACACACACACGTGTGTGTATTGATTTGAATCTGTATTGATTACCAATTATGTTGACTTGTATCCATTGTTAAAATGTGTGTCCCTTGTTATTGTAGTTTCTGTTGGTGTTGTATTCATTGCTTTCTTGCAATTTGATCTCCACTGATAAAAAACTATGAACCAGGTGAGTTTTACTGCATCCTTCCATTACATTATACAACTATGAAGCAGGTTTTACTAAATGGACTATACAACTGATCACTCCCACCTGTGATGTCACTAAAGGGTAGATTGTGATTGGCTATCAACATCACACTTGGCAGTAAGATGGCGAGACCCTTTAACTGTGTCGAAGGATGTGACCTCAAACCTTGATTACACCACACAGAGACAGAATCACCAATGCAGTTTAATGTCAGAAAATAGTTTCTTACAACAATGGTGACAGTGACGTATGTTGGCACACAAAGCAGGCTCACACCATGCTAAACACACACACACACACATGCTTTATTGACCAACTTTTACTCTGATTCTCCCTCCATAACCACACACACACACACACTCGCACACACTCTATGCCACCAATGATTCCATCATTGGCCAGTGAAATAAAAGTTTGGAGCAGAATCCAACCCACATTTTAACAACACGCTTGGCACACCTGTAATGTGTACCGTGATAAAATACTGTGTGACCATGAATCAGGTATGACTACAAGGAGTTCAATGGACTGATTTACACATGATTGATAACAGTGACATCTTCAGAGGATAGAGTGGGCCAATGGGGCCGTCTGTGTTCCAATGGCTCATTGCATTAGTTGTTTCTGATTGGCTCAGTGTTGGGGGGTGAAGTCTCTCTACTAGTCGCTGTTTTCCATAGGAAAGCTGCAGCATGACGTAGGACTGTAGATGTTTCGCTTCTGAGAACACGCAGGTTTTGTGGTTATTTAAATATGCCTTATTTAAATAACATTCAAATGTTACTTGGGACACACACAGATGCCACAAATTGACACGAACGGTCACAAGAACACTTTCCATCCACCAAATGGAACACCTTCCATTTGAATGAAACAACCATAAGGGTGTTTATAAAATAAATGTACCTTTCTGAAAGGTGCCAAGTGAAAAACATTGACTGTTTTTAGTGTGGCTAAGGCAAAGTTAGCTAGCTAGTTCTTGGTGCTGCAGATGCTAGTTGGCTTAGCAATAATTCAATGCTAGCTCCAATGCTGGAGGTGCTAGTTAGCTTGGCACTATTTCAATGGCAGCTCTTACTGTGGCAGATGCTGGGTAGATCAGCAGTCATTCCATGCTAGCTAGCTGCTGCCGCTGTAGATGGTAGTTAGTTAGCCTAGCAGTAATTAAAGGCGTGCTGGTAGCTCGCTAGTCAACAAGATGCTCCGCGGGTCAGTGGGCAACATGCCCAGCCCTGCGCGGAGGGTAAACGATGTTGGGCTAGCACTGGTAACCAACATAACACTTGCACAGCTAGGCTAACATGGGTGAGCTTCCATGGCTAACACTGCTGCAGATAAGCTAACACTTCCCAGGGTCACATTTAGCCAGAGAGAACTCCTGGTACCTGAGAGTTCAGTGTTTTATGTGTCAGTGAAGACACGACCTCACCTCAGAGCCGCTCGACTTCAATGAGATGGCCTTCGTACCACAAGCCAGACCCTCAGTGTGGACGTATTGACCGGTTTATAAATAGCAGGGATAGTTTGAATGTAGTATGTTGGACATAAACTTAACAGCAGCGCTGCCCCAGCAGAACATCACTGGCAATACAACATAAAGAAAAGTGTCCCTCAGTGCAGCGTGTAGCGTTGGCATATCAAGGTCAACCGTCATCTCCTGAATGTCTTGCTGGGAAACGGTCAACAGAGCGGTCGATTGGAACACAAAATAAAATAACAAACTGAGGTTTCAAACTGTGGATCTGAAAAGCAGATTTCTATAAATCAAGTTCATAAAATGTAGTTCTCATACATATATATGCATTTTCTAAAGCACTATCCCCCTTAGCTCTGTGGTAGTAGAACGTAAAACACTGTGCTGGTGAAGAGGTGACAACTCTAGATCTGTCGAGTACGATCCGACCACTTCATAATCTGTCGGAAGATATGATCAGTCAATGTAATGATCTGTTGAAGAATCGATCGTTCCATTTCCATGGTGTCGCTTTATGCTAATCGATGGCAAAAACATGCAGAATTAAACATTTCATTCAAAACATTTGGCAACGTAAGAAGCCATATCCCCCAAACATTTATACGTGTTAAAACTCCCACTTGGGCTAGCAGGCTAGCTGCAGTAGCAGTTTCAGCAGCAGCAACCTGTGGTTAGCGAGCAGCGCTAGCTGAACAACGGCTCTCTTCCTGTTCAGGGAAACTCTCCGCCATGGTCTCTCGCCAAATGAGCGAGCCTTCCCAGCTACTCCAGCCGTCGGAAAACTCCTACTCTTCTAGTTCCTGGTATAAAATCCTCTTGTCCGTGAAAAACAACAACCTATAAAACGGAAAGTGAAAGTCCTGGACAGGTCAACTCAAAACCACCAGACTCCTGGTGCGGGAGGCGGGGCTAGATGGATTTACGGCTGGCTCCGTTCACGATTGGTCGAGCAAATTCCACAAAAGTCATCGATGAGGACCGGCCACGCACCTGTGGGGAGGGGGGGTTATACAATATAGCATATAGGATGTATCATCGCTGCACTGTTTCTCTCCAGGCAGATAAATGCATCATGGTGGCGGTGGGACAGACAGTTGTGAGACCTCACCTTCCTCGTCGTAGTTGGACATGTCGTCTGCAATCATGTTGCCGAAGTCCAGCCAGCAGGTTCCACGTGTCCTTAGGGATGGAGCGCTTGTGGTGCTCCTGAAACACAGAGCAGGTTGTTACTGGAATATAAGGAGTTGATATGAATACAGGGGCTCCTATTCTACCAACAGGTGTGAGTGTGATGTATGGTGGATCTATCAGACTACCAGCCTACCCAGTGGACTGTAGCAACTGGTAGGCTGATCTATCCAGACAGAAATCGAGGAAACAGAAATCGAGGAAAAGTTGGATCATTGGTCAAGGATTTGGCGTAAATGTGTTCTTTGTGTAAATGTGTGCAATTTTTTCACAACACTAGTTTGAAGCATCTATTCCACGGACCATCCTGGTGTGACTGTTCCTCTGTAATTACATATGTGAAATACAACCGGCGATGGGTGGACGGATCCTGGGGTGACAAGACGGCCGACAAGGATCTGAACTCACCAGTAGAAATCTGTTCCAGAGGTCGAGGAACTTGAAGCGCTCTGTCAACAGGAGGTTCCAGTAGGCCACGGCCATCTCTAGTTCTGCAACCCGATGCAGGAGAACACAACGTCAAAGGTGTAAAGGTCTCCAGCAGAACAATACTATGGAGCAGGAGGGCAGGATAGTCTAGTGATGGTCAGGGTGTTCCAGTCCCAGCCGAACAACATCCACAGCCTACCTGGAGGCATCCGAGAGCAAGATGCCCTCTAACCCCACGCTGCCTTAAACTGTGTGCACCCTCACATGCAGTTTTAACCCCAGCAACACATGCCTGTAACAAGTGTCGCAGTGAACGCATATGCACCCACCCCCATCTCCACACTGTACATTGGTTTGCATTGTGGAGGACTCCCTCTAGAGGTTACACACGTGCTAGTACATGCATAGCCTCTGATTGGCTGGTGGGGTTATAAATAATGGACCGAGTTACTTACCTAGTCCCTTCTGCCCAGGGTTCTTGGCAAAGTTGAAGGTGAACTGGTACATGTCCTTGAACTTCCCCTTGTCTTGGAGCTCCTGCTCCAGTCTGGGGAGGATGGCCTTCAGCTTGTCAGGGCTGTCGCATCTGCACACACACGGTACACATGATCAATGTGTACCGTCAAGTACTGGATGGAGACTGCTACTGTATTACGTACACTAGCTAGCAGCTATAGGCCGCGTTAAGACAGCTACAGTATCTATAGCATCTACTGGTTACACAGCTGGTGATGCAACACAACAACTATCACCAGATGTTTCTGTAAAAACAATGGACCTCATTCCCGAAAAGAATGTTAAGTGTCTTCTTAAATATCTTCTTACGAACTTCGTAAGAACAAACATCAGAAATCTGTCCGCCGGATTCATGAACGCGGGGAAATGTGTTCGTAACCCGCCAAAGTGTTCTCAGCTGCGCTCATTCTTAAATGGAACGCGCGTGCTCGTACACCTGAATTTGCATACAGACACGCCCCGCCAGCTCCTTATAAGGGCAACAACAGGACCGTGTGCACACAGAATCATGCCAAAGCGAACAGTGAAAACCGATGGTGCACCGGCCAAACCAGTCACATGTCACATCAACATCATACCAGTAAGATGAGCAGTGGAATGTTTCTCCACTGGCTCTTACAATGTACACACTAAGCAAGGTCAAGAAAATAGAACCAACAATGAAAAATAACAACAGAGAACAAGACGGCTGAGAGCAGATTCAATTGTACAGTTGAGTTAAATACATGAGTAGGCTACTTGTGGATCTTGATAGGGCCTATCATGGGCGTAGAATGTAGTGGGGACGCTGGGGACATGTCCCCACCAATATCCAGCGATATCCACCACCCCCCCCCCCCCCCCCCCCCCTCCCCCCCAGAGACGCTGACTCGGAGCCCGACGCGCGCCTCACGGGAGCGTAATTGCGCATCCTTGGCGCAATATCTGTGATGTCCACCAACGTCCTAAACAACAATACGTCCTTGGGCCCTATGTATATTATGTATATTATGTATAGTATGTAGTATGTATGATATATTTTATTTATGGATATTCACATGTTCATTCACAGAATGTAGATGTGTCAATTCTATTCCCCTATGTCTATATCCACACGATTGAGTTTAGTGCTTATTTATTTATTCACTGCCATTTGCAGTGTTCGTGTCGTGTTTTTATTTATTTTAGGACATCACGATGCCTCGTAGAATCATGACTATGCATGTGAAACGTAATTGTTAATAATGACAAATATTCTCGTATTTATTATTATTATAATTATTTACATCCGAGGATGTCTGTAGAATTGATGTGAACGCAATCACCAATGATTTCTCACAAATTCAGCTCTTAAGAACATGGGCACACTCCAAATAGGTCGCTACGACTGCTTTTCCGCGTTCTTAAATCCTGTTCTTAGCTCTAAGAACCAATCCCAGATAAGAAAACTTTCTTGAATGCCAAAATTTTCGCAGGAACTTCGTAAGTGGACTTCGGGCTGCTGCTGTAAGAAATTTCTTCTTAACCTTTTCTTAACTGCGTTCGTGAATGAGGTCCAATGTCCTCAAAGTACCATGGAAGAATATTTTAATTTCAGCAGATTAAGTTGATCAAAAAACAATAACATATATGAAGTAACTAATATCTAGTAACTAATATCTAAATCACTGTTGATCACTGTGGTTTATCCCTTATATACAACTCACCCGAGCTCCGCCATGCCCTCCAGGAACTCCTTGCGGCTGAACTCACACTGAGTCGCCGCTCGGAATTTCCAGGCCACGACCAGAACACTGACGCTAGCTGGGTCCAGCGTCAGGTCATCGCAGAACTGCTGGATCCCGTCCACGCCGATCTTCCCCTCATCCTGGGGGTCTGCAACACACATCCACAGCCTTCGTTAGTGTCTAATATTCAACTGTAAGTGAACCCCCTGTTTCAGGCTCAAACTTGGGCTGAGTTTGAGGAAGGGGTCATCAAGACGCTAACTTTGTGATACTTAAGCATTCCATTGTACTTGTTACATATGGCAATGAAGAAATCTTGAATCTTTGTTTTGTTTGTTTACTGTGTACAACCAGTGCTTCCTCCTATACATTAGGGCTGCACGATATATCGGCTATTCACGATATATCGTTATATTTTCAAATGGGATACAAAATTAGACAACATCGTTTATATCCGGATATGTCATGTTGTGTTAAAATACAGTTTTTTCTGCATCCCTCCGACTCGCAAGTTGCTTGGAGTGTGACTGAGACTCCCAGCGAGGCCCCTCCCCCAATAACTTTGCACGTGAGCACACCCGCCCCGCCCCCCGCCCCCCCCTCTCTCTCACAACACAACAAGCAAGCATGGAGGAAGATAGCGAGAATAACACAGCGCCGGTAGAAGACCTGCTTACTGAAAAGAAAAACAAGGGTTCAGTTATTTGGAGATGGTTCGGATTCAAAAGAACAGACGAGAAGCAGAACCTGGAAGCACTACAAGTCTATTCCTCCATTTACAGCAGCGGGCATAAAGTGCAACACGAAGAAGAGTGTGTTAAACTCCGTGCTGGTGCTGCTCCGTCCACCGGCCGCGAAGCCTTCGCATTCTGCCCCGAAACAAAGCACGCTGCAAGCTTCATTCACCCGTGGTGAGCCTTATGACAAGAACAGTGCAAAGTGTCGTGATATAACAAATGCGGTGGCCGACCGCATCGCAAAAGATATGGTCCCTGTTGCAACGGTGGCTCAACCCGGCTTTAAAAAGCTACTCAACACCATCGACCCAAGATATCATTTGCCCAGTCGCAATTACTTTTCAAAAGAATCTTTTTAAGCTTTTAAGAGGGATGTATGTACAACTCGCCCAAGATATTTCTGTTTGGCTGCTGGCATAAAGTTCTATTATGCTATTCTATGCTATACTATTGATAGCACATGTTGATATATTGCGCAATGTGCAGTATTACTGACTCGTGTTTTAATAAAGGTGCTTTTGACATCTCACATGTGGCTTTTGACTTACAATGAAACATTTAACCCTCTTCATAGAAAATATCGGGATACATATCGTATATCGCCATTCAGCCAAAAAATATCAGGATATGATATTTTGTCCATATCGTGCAGCCCTACTATACATTGATTTATTTGTCCACATTTAAATATATTTGTCCAATATCCACATTGACCTTCACATTGCCGTTGTGCAGTCATGTTGTCGTTGAAGCATAAAGGTATAAAATAGGATTGTTCACCTATGTTTAGTGTCTGGCCCGGATAGTTCCCCAAGTTTTACAATAATGACCGCCCGCCTGGTAAAGTGTACAGCAGCATAGAGCTGCTGTGGTGCTGTATTAAAAAGGCCAACCACCCTTCCACAGGCCGTACCAACTCATAGGCTGATCTACCCATCATGCATCTGGGTGGACACTCCCATTTGTGATATCACTAACGGGTAGGTAGGTGGCTGTAATGACATAGGGGCCCTTTAAGACTAACTAATGTAACTAATCAACACTTGTGTGATAAGAACAAAAACAGTCTTCCAATATGAGGACGTACTGTATGGTGATTAGTAAAGCCTTTTAGTTTTATATTATCCATTCCCTGACCCTGGGTGCGGTGTTCTGGCTAGAGGAGCAGTGAGAGCACGTCATGAGATCATATCAGTACAACACACGCGGAGCGCTTCTTGCCTTTGTATCTGTTGTACAGGTGGTCCAACTTCTTGCGGTCGGTGGTGGTTTTCATGGGCTCTCTGCAGTAGAGCTCGGGGTGCTGGAAGTAGTTGTCAGTGGCCGCCTCGAGCTGCCAGTCGTTGTGCGCCAGACAGAAGAGCGCCGTGGTCTCCCCCGCCTGCGAGAAGCACATGAACTGCCCGAGCCTCTCCTTCTGCCAGGCCTTCAGCTTATTCTGCAGAACATACCATGACATTAATAACATGACATTTACATTAATTTACATTTATTCAAAGCGACTTACAAAGAGTATATTTGTTGAAGGAGACAGCAATATATCACTGTGGTACATAAAGATAAGAATAGAGCCGTTTTCGAGCATTCAGAGTTACGAGGCTAATAGAACGAGTTTCATAATTGCCAAGTTGCCTGCATATTAGCTGGGATAAGAGCAGACGTGCGATTCTGAGCACATTACCAACAACTAAGATCATACAACATGCTAAAGACTTGCAGACTAGCAATAACGTGACCCCGCCACCACACTACAAACTAATGACATGCAGTCATATTAGTATATTATGTACCTACGGTATGTATGTTTGCATGTGTGTATGTATGCATGCAAACCTTGCACAGGTGGTAGTGCACATATTACATCATATTAATGTGTCAAACACACACACACACACACACACACACACACACACACACACACACACACACACACACACACACTTTACCAATACAAAGGCCAATGTGTGTTGGCTGTGGGCTGCACGATGGTTTGCACACTCCCAGACCAGACCAGTAGACCAGACCAGTAGACCAGACCAGCAGCGACCCACTTTCCAAGCCCAGGGGCGTGTGACAGCAGCAGCAGCAACAGCAACTCTCTCTCTCTGTCTGTGTCTCTCCCTCAACCAACCAAACTTAGACTATGCAACAACATGCCATAAAGGGAAAGCTGCGCAAGCACGCACACACACATACACATATCCTATATTAGTCCATGTATACGAAACTCTGCAGAGACTCCGAGCCCGCATATAATATATTACTCTAACATTACCCTTATCGTGATTATTATTTATTATTATTATTGTGCGCAAATGCGTGGAAATCGCCGCGTGTTTATGTGTCTTTTTAATCTTTAACCTACCATGTTAACAGACGCTGCTGTGGCCAACTTGAGATCCTATTACTGCTGATGTGCGCATGCGCCAGATCACACGCGCACGCACACACACACACACACACACACACACACACACACACACACAGAGCACGACGACGGGAGTTGTAGTTCTAAATAAGACCATGGGAGTTGAAGTTCTAAATAAGACCATGGAAGTTGTAGTTCTAAATAAGTTGTCAGGGCCTTCTATTCGCGGTGTGTTTTGTTGTTTGTTTTAAAATTAATGAAAGGAAACGAGTGCCCAATATAATATAAGTTTGCCCGGTTAGTAAGCCAAGGGTTGGTGAATAATAATAATAATAATAATAATAATAATAATAATAATAATAAATAATAATAAAATAATTATAATATAAAAATAATTATAATAATAATAATAATAATAATAATAATAATATTAATAATATAATAATATTAATATTAATAATAATAATAATAATAACAGGATAATCCTATTGCACAACACACCGCGAGTGAATCACGGGATACATAAGAGCAGAGAATCAACAGTGACACGTCAAAAGTTATTAAAAAATAACCACACAACACAACAACAACAACAACAACCGCATGAACACGTACTAACGTTAAGTTAAAACAGACATCGTCGTGATTGTTATATGAGCCACGGGCGGACACTTGTATTGTAACACAGCTGATTAAAAAAAACTACAACTCGCCCGATTACAAAACTACAACTCCCATATCTAAACAGATCAACGCGTGTTTAGAAGTCGTTAAAGTAGGACTTTAACTACTTTAAAGCCTTTTCGCCCCGCGTCTTTCAAAATAACCAGAATGCAAATACCTGTTTTTTATAAGTGTATATCCTATATATATATATATATGTCTATATATATGTATATATATATGTCCTGTGTGGGTTCCGTCCGCGTCCTCCTGATAGTCCGGGTCCGAGCACCCATAGAGCACCCCTTTGGAGGTGACGTCACAGTCGCGTCACGTCTACGTCACAGCAGCAGCCCGCCCACTATACACGTCACCAGTGTTTACCAACACCCAAGTGCTGCTAAGCCCCGCCCACTAACGCCTCCCTCGCAGACCCCGCCTCCCTCGCAGACCCCGGCGGAGACTGCAGGGGAGGCGTGGTCTGCGAGGAGAGGCGTGGTCTGCGAGGGGAGGCGGGGTCTGCGTGGGGGAGGCGGGGTCTGCGAGGGGGAGGCGGGGTCTGCGAGGGAGGCGTGGCTGCAAGGGCACAACAGCATGATTGTATTCCCCTCGGAGCTCCAACAGCCACCCGGCCTCCACCTCCGAACTACGTCAGCCACGTCGTTCTACTTGCATGCTTCTTGGGGTTTAATACTATTCATGCTAATGAGGATAACAACACTTAACACTTCAGGTGGTCGGTGAGTTGTTGCTGCTCTGTCCCACTGGAAGCAGGTAAGCTGTAGTTTTGCATTTCTGATCACTCATGTCATAATGTGTGCATCCCTGTCATTTGACTGTGTATGTGTGTGTATGTATGTATGTATGTATGTATGTATGTATGTATGTGTGTGTGTGTGTGTGTGTGTGTGTGTGTGTGTGTGTGTGTGTGTGTGTGTGTGTGTGTGTGTGTGTGTGTGTGTGTGTGTTCTCTCACAGCGTAAACAGTGGGCCTATTGATGATCTGGATGTGATCAGGAGGAAAGGAACTTTGCCTGGAAAGTAAACTTCTCCCTCCTGCTGGACACATGTTGATGAAGGTATGAAGGCCACATCTACCCGACCTTACCCAACTTACTGTATGCCCTGGTCTATGCTCTATTGCATCAGGTGAGGCTGTGGCTGGCAATATGTTCAGTATTATGTTCATTGTATGTTTCTGCCACATGGATGAGGTTTCCATCGACTGTAGAGTCTGTCGAGTCTGTAAAGTCTGGGTTCTTCTACTTGGGTCTAGTCTGCTGTCTGTGCTCGATGAGAACACTGACCAGCAGGGCTGAAGGATGTGGGAAACGTCATATTGCTATCCTTTGTGACAGACATTGTGATATGACTGACTATTAGTGTGAATGATCATTTTTGGATTACAATTGTCGTTTTCACTGAATAAGCTGATTGCCATTTGTTTGGGTCTGTACCAAACATCTTGCATCCGGAGGTAAAAAAACTAATGTGCAGGCCAGGGCATCTCTGCCACACTACAGTACTTCATTCACATATTTAGATGAATTGTGCAGCCCAACTCATGAAAGAAGGAGAGTAATGACTAGGAGAGAGTGAAGGCTGGTTGTTGTTTGCACTGTGATGCACAGATGGACCACGCCTGCTCCCCAAACACACCGAGACCAGCTGATAGAGCTGCCAATACCTCAGCTCTACACAGCTAGTGACCGGTGCTATATATTAGAATTTTGCCCTCCCCGTGCTATCACTGGCTCTGGCTACACCTGTAGCTTATCTTGTTGTTCCAATGACTGGATTTAGGTTATTTCCGGTTGTTCCAGAGATTCCTCTTCTCATATACTGTCTGTTTGAGGGCTTTCGTGGCTCCATGGCAGGGCAGAGAAGAGGGTTGAAGAAGAGAAGCGGTGGCATGTAATTGGAAATGAAATGGAACGCTGTTGCCTACATGACTTGTGTACAAACAGGTTGAGCCGCTGTTTGCCTGTTTAGTCGCCCAGCAGACACTGCTATGGACGCTACAGGGCTGAACAATCATGGCTGATGGTACACAAAGTTGAAGTGCTTCTTAACCTAGTTTCTAAAATACAACAGACTGGACAGAGTGCAGAGTAACTATTCAATCATGAAAGTAAGTAGAAGTTACCATTATTATTAGAAGTAATCGTAGCAGTAGGAGTGTTATTATATACATTTTACGAGTGGTGGTGCAGTAGATATCACATAGATATAGTAGATATAAGTAGGTATAGTAGATATAACAGTTGGAACAGTAGCTACACTACGTAGCTACACTACGCAGCTACACTACGCTCTAACAACATGAGAGCTGGCGATAATGCCTATCCTCGATAATGTCTATAGATAATGTGTTACAATCTTGTGTACACGACCCAAGTGCAGACACAGTGACACAGAGATGTAGATAGGTTAAATCGGGTATACTGGAGATAAGATAGGATGGGGACAACAGGGGAAAAATTTAATCAGATGCAGGGGCGAACGATCAGAGCAAGGGAGACGGGATTGGTGATCCAGGGAGTAGCCATACCCCCCCCCCCATACACACACACACACATAGAGGTAATACTAGGAGGTAGAAGTGGAGGGCGTAACATAATGTCTACCCTCTCTGTGGTCTCCCCCAGGGTGAGTGGTGAGTAAGGGCCTGAATGCAGGCTGTGCATGTGCTGCTGTGCTGTGGCCTGGTGGGGGCGCTAGCGGTGATCCACAAAGACCATGTGGCCCAGCAGGCGATCAAGCTGCACCGCGGGCGCGGCTCGGCGCCCAGCAACACCTGGCTGGTGAACAGCTGCAAGCGCCTGGCTGGCCTCCTGCGGCAGAAGAAGATGGTGGTGAGGAAGCTGTCTGTGGCCGCGGACGCCGTCGACAGAGACCGGACGCTCTCGGAGCCAGAGAGGCTCTTCCAGGTAGGTGCCTGGACTGGCTTCTGCAGGGAACCAGCAAAACCTGTTGCTCATGTGATCGTGCATCCCAGTACGAAACACACAGGCATTGCGTTGACATTAGTTTAGCAGCTCTTGGTAGCTTGTGGAGAGAGACAGCAATGATTAGTCTTGGTCTTAGAGTGTAGTCTTTTTAATCAGGAGCCCCGAACTCATCAACTGATGAGCAACTGATGTGGCATTGTGGCAAGGAGAATTGCTACACTGCCATCAGTGGCTTAGTTCGGGGCTCCTTCAAGGACAGATTTGTGGTGAAAAGTCTGGTTTGTTGTAAAAGTATAATGAAAATGACATGGAGATGGTTCACAGCTAGCATGCTAGCACTCCCCGAGTGTGTGTGCTGGTGGCTGACTTAAGCTGTGGTGCACTGATTAGCCAACCACCACAGGCATGCAGCCCCACCCACCTCAGACTCGAACTGGGCCAGGTGAGGCCAATTAAGCCAGCCACTAAACACACACACTCCTACACATGTATTTTCACAGTCTTATACTTCAACAGCTTTACAACAAATGGTGGTGAAAACAACCTGAGAGGTAATAGAATAGATAGAAAAGTAACACTAACACTAACAGAAAATAACACTAACAATCACTGTCTGTATGCAGGGATGCACCCTGGGGTCTAACTGTGTATTGCCTGTCATAACCACCAACCTGTGGTTACCTGTGTATTACCCATGCCGGCCACCAGGTAGAGTTCTACCAGTGTATAACCCATCTTAACCAACAGGTTCATGCTTACCTGTGTATTACCTGTACTGCCCACCAGACAGCTTCTTACCTGTTTAGTACGTATCTTACCCACCGTGGTGTTTCTGTGTGTACCTGTCTAGGATGAATGACAGTGCTGCTCTCTCATCTTACCTGTGATGTGTCTACCTGTCCACCAGGTGCACACTCTAGAGGTCTTCCAGAAGGAGCTGAATGAGAGCGAGAGCCAGGTGTTCCAGTCGGTGGTGAGCCTCCACCGGGCGCTGCAGGGCGACTACCGCGATGTCGTCAACATGAAGGAGAGCAGCCGGCTCCGCCTCCAGGCCCTCAGGGAGGCTGCCATCAAAGGTGAGGAGGTTCCATGGTGGCCATGCCACACCTGAGATGCATGCGGATGAATCTTGGATCGGGGAGGTTATTGGAGCTATTTTACCACCTGGTGTGACGTCGTCAATAGTGAACTATTACGAGCTCAATTCAGAAGCTACCCCTAAAGTGACATCACAAGTGGGTAGGGTCCACCCAGATACATGTAGGATAGCCTAGCCGGTGCACTGTACTACTAGTAGGCTGACCATATGTCCCATCCATAGATCAGTCCCACTTGTGATGTCACTAATGGGTAGACTATCAAAATGGCCTTTTCTAATGACAAGCGAACATCAGGCCTGGGTGGTGAAAACGGGGGCTCTTAAATAAGCAGTGATGGTGCTGTTGTGGTTTCTCTGTGCTGTAGGAGGAGCAGGAGTACGTGGAGGCTAGTGGCGG
The DNA here is from genome assembly GCA_002895965.2 of Coryphaenoides rupestris. Lineage (NCBI taxonomy): Eukaryota > Metazoa > Chordata > Actinopteri > Gadiformes > Macrouridae > Coryphaenoides > Coryphaenoides rupestris. The sequence goes on from PIJE02000098.1 coordinate 626,425, forward strand.
CGGAGAAGCACCAGCAGGAGGCACAGAAGAGCGCCCTGGCCCAGAAACAAGACCCTGTCCATGCTGGACGAGATCCTGGAGGACGTCCGGCGTGCGGCAGACCGGCTCGCAGGAGGAGATAGAGGAGCATCGCCTTCGATAACAACAAACAGGTGGGAGGGGCTTCACAGCACGCCTTCGATAACAACAAGCAGGGTGGGAGGGGCTTCACACAGCACACCTCTGATAAAACAAGCAGGTGGGAGTGGCTAAACAAACACACCTTCGATAAGAACAAGCAGGTGGGAGGGGCTTAACAAGCACACCTCTGATAACAACAAGCAGGTGGGAGTGGCTAAACAAACATGCCTTCGATAACAACAAGCAGGTGGGAGGGGCTTAACAAGCACATGCCTTCAATAACAACAAGCAGGTGGGAGGGGTTAACAAACATGCCTTCGATAATATCAAGCAGGTGGGAGAGGCTTAACAAGCATGCCTTTGATAACAACAAGCAGGTGGGAGGTTAACGAACACACCTTAAAATGACAATAAGCAGATGGGAGGGGCTTAACAAACACAGCTTCGATAACAACAAGCAGGTGGGAGGGGCTTAACAAACACACCTTCGATAACGCTAAGAAAGTGGGAGGAGTTAACAACAACAAAGCCTTTGATACACACACACACACACACACAGCTACAACTCGACACACACCACACACCGGTGTGACTCACGCACAGCCTCCGTGGCGGCAGATGGGTGGTGTGAACGTGGAGGCGGTGCTCCGGGTGGAGGAGGATGAGAGGGATGGAGGGAAGAGGGAAAGAACGGGTCCCAGCGGAGGGAGGTGGGAGGACGACCTGGGACTGAGCATGCTCATAGACTCCCAGAACAACCAGTACATCCTTACCAAGCCCCGGGACTCCACCATGCCCCGCACGGACCCCCACCTCATCAAGGTCAGACCCCCAACCCCAACCCCACCCCCCACCCACCCATGCAGTGGGTCCTGGTCCTGGTTTAGATGATGATGGTGTGTGGTGTGTGTGTGTTGTGTGTGTGTGATGTGTGTGTGTGTTGTGTGTGTGTGTGTGTGTGTGTGTGTGTGTGTGTGTGTGTGTGGTGTGTGTGTTGTGTGTGTGGTGATGATGGTATTCCCCAGGACCTGGTGTGTGTGTGATGCTGTCGTTCCTGTGTGGCTGGCTCTGCTCCCTGCTGGGTCTCCTCCCATGTTCGGTTACATCATCTGTGGTGTCCTGCTGGGCCCTTCCGGACTTCACACCATCAAAGGTGTGTGTGTGTGTGATTCATGTGGCATAGATGTAATGTAATGTATGTGTGTGTGTTATATATAATCTGTATATGTGTGTTAAATAATGTGTGTGTGTGTGTGTGCTCCAGTCCATGGTGCAGGTGGAGACGCTAGGTGAAATGGGGGTTTTCTTCACCCTGTTCGTCGTGGGTCTGGAGTTCTCCCCGGATCGCCTGAGAAAGGTGTACTGTGCTGTACCTGATGCTCCTCAGCCTGACTCCGCCTCCTGACTCTGCCTCCTGACTCTGCCTCCTGACTCCGCCTCCTGACCCCACCTCCTGACTCCTCCCCCCTCGCCTCCTGTGCATGACAGAGATGGAGTTAGTTATCTGATGGGCTGGTGTGGACGCCACACTGAGACCTGATCTGAGACCTGATATGTGATCTGAGATCTGATCTGAGACCTGATCTGAGCTAGATCATCTCCATAATGAGAGCACACCGGCTCACAGTGAGACCTGGTCTGGCCTAGGAGGGTCCACACCTGACACACACAAGTGTGAACCATCTTTCTCTCAATCGGTTTTTCTCTCTCTGTCTCTGTCTGCCTGTCTCTCTCGCTCTCTCTCTCTCTCTCTCTCTCTCTCTCTCTCTCTCTCTCTGTATGCTGGTCTTACATTGTGTGTGTGTGTGTGTGTGACTATGTGTGTGTGTGCAGGTGTGGAAGCCATCTGTGCAGGGCTCCTGTGGCCTCAGCCTCCTGATGGTGGCCGCGGGCCTCCTGTGGGGTCAGGCGTTGAAGATCAGAGCCACCCAGACGATCTTCATCTCCAGCTGCCTGTCTCTCTCCAGCACCCCCCTCGTGTCTCGCCTCCTGGCTGCAGAGAAGGAGGGTGGGTCTGTTTATCTGTCTGTCTGTCTGTCTGTGATGCTCTATGTATCACTACTATAGTATATATATATATATGTAGTACAGCAGTGTTCTGCTGAGTACACGGTATTAATATGTGTATATAGTAGATATAATAGATGTGTATAATTGTGTAATTCCAAGGTGAATGTGGAGTTACAGCAGTGTTCTACTGGGGATGCTGGTGATGCAGGACGTCCAGCTGGGACTGTTCATCGCTGTCCTGCCCTCCCTCACCCCCCAGAACACACACACACACAGGTAGACTTCCCTCACCCCCCAGAAACACACACACACACACACTCACTCACTCACTCACTCACTCACTCACTCACTCACGTCACATCACTCCTGTGTGCATTGTTCCATGGCGTGTGTGTGGGTGTGTGGTGTGTGCGGTGCGTTAGTGTGTGGTTAGTTTGGCGTGTGCTGGTCTTGCTGGTCCAGGTTCTGGTCTCACTGGTCGCAGTGCTGCTGCTCTGTCTGCTGCTGCGCTGGGTCCTGATTGGTCCGTTGTACAAGAAGCTGCATGCCGAGGGGAAGGGGAACAAGGAGATCCTGGTGCTGGGGACGTGCGCCTTCGTCTTCCTGCTGCTCTCGGTCAGCTGCTAGACCCCCTTCTGTACCCCTCCTAGACCCCTCGCTTGACCCCTCCTTGACCCGCCTCCTTGGCCCCTCCTTGACCCCTCCTTGACCCCCTCCTAGACCCCCTCCTAGACCCCTCCTTGGCCCCTCCTTGACCCCTCCTTGACCCCCTCCTGGACACCTCCTAGACCCCTCCTTGGCCCCTCCTTGACCCCTCCTAGACCCTCTCCTGGACACCTCCTTGACCCCTCCTAGACCGCTTCCTAGACCCCCTCCTAGACCCCTCTTAGACCTTCTCCCCAGACAGACCATCCCCTGTCCCCTGTGGTACCACTAGGTGTGATGTTGAAGAGCCATTTCAAAATATACCCTCTAGTGACATAACAAGTGGGCGTGTCCACCCAAGAGTCAACTGTTGTGGGTTGCCCCAGTGACAGTCTAGTTGTTGTGTGCTGCCTAGGTGACAGACTTCCTGGGTGTGTCCATGGAGCTGGGCTGTTTCCTGGCCGGGGCGCTGCTCTCCTCCCTGGGTCACATGGTCACCACTGAGGTCATGGGCTGCATCGAGCCAATCAGAGACTTCCTGGCCATCATCTTCTTTGCGTCCATCGGTGAGCGGCCATCTTTATAAACATGTGACCTCAGGAACCCCAATCACAGCGCTGTGGAGGCTGACCTGTGTGTGTGTGTGTAGGTCTCCATGTGTTCCCCAGCTTTGTGCTGTATGAGCTGACGGTGCTGGTGGTGTTGACCCTGTCCCTCGTCATCATGAAGGTACCCACACGACGCCTCCCTCTGCTGCAGCCTCCTTCCTCTATCCCTGACCCGACGCCTCCCTGTGATGCAGACTCCTGCCTTTATCCCTGTTTACTGTCTTCAACTTCGTACAGTTTTCAGCATCAGCTTCCACATTGAAGCAAGTCACTATTGTAACATCCATGTCCCGATGCTAGTACTAAGTACTAACTAAGTACTAATCATCAAAGTAATTAGTAGTAGTTTGCTTCTGGTTATGAATCATTAGAAAATCATTACAAAAATGTGTTTTCTTAAAAAATGTATGAGATATACAAATGTAGAAAGATAAGCATTTAATATCCACATAAATGTACCTAAAATATGAGTTATGCAACTAAAATGGCTCGAATGAAATATGAAACCCTTCTGCTAGTTCCTGATGGGCGTGCTGGTGCTGTCGGTCATCTTGCCTCCTGGTTCCCGTCACATCCGCTGGGTGGTGTCAGCTGGTCTGGCGCAGGTCAGCGAGTTCTCCTTCGTCCTGGGCAGCCGCGCGCGCCGTGCAGGCATCATCTCCAGAGAGGTCAGTAGCACTAGCCTAGCATCACACTGTGATCTATCAGTAAACATAGCGCTACCTAGCCTAGCAGGCTAGCCTCCATTACAATTTGTTCCATCAGTCATACATTATATTAGGTATTAGTCATTTAGCTTGGTATTACCTAGCCTAGCGCCATGGTGCTACCTAGCCCAGCAGGCTAGCCACCATTATGATGTGTTCCATTACCTAGCATGATGCTACCTAGCCTAGTGGCATGGTGCTACCTAGCCTAGCAGGCTAGCCTCCATTACAATGTGTTCCATGACCTAGCATGATGCTACCTAGGCTAGCAGTTCTATCAGTCATACATTTTGCAGTCATTTAGCATGGCGTAGCATAGCTGGTTAGCGTGTGTGACGGGGTGTTGGTGGTTCTCTGGTCTACAGGTGTACCTGCTGGTGCTCAGCGTCACCACCCTCAGCCTCCTATTGTCTCCTCTCCTCTGGAGGGCCACCACGCACCGGTGGGCGCGGCGGAGTCAGCACAAAACACTCACCTGACCGCCTGACCACACCCCCTGGAACTCTCACCTGACCACGCCGCCAGAAGACTAACTTGACCCCACCCATCAAAATACCTCACCTGACCACATGCCCTGGAACTCTCAACTAACCACGCCCCCAGAACACTAAACTGTTTCTCTGATCATCGAGACATAGTAAAATATGCAATAATGTCTGGGTTGTTTTATGTCTTCATGGGTAAACTCGGCGTACACATGCATTCTGGGGAGATACTGAAACACACAAACTTCAGACACTGTTCAACATTGTTTTCTGTCATGGTTCTATACTTCTGTTTACAAGCAAGATGGCCGCTAGGTTAATAAGGCCCATGTTTATGTTATGGAGTTATCCATAACTGTTCCCCATGGGCTTATGAAATGCGATGAAAACGTTCCACAAAGGCAATACAAGGCTTTTCACAAGGTGGACAAACGTCTCCCTGTATGTAATGTTTGTCCAACACACTCAGAGTACTGACTTGAAAAGGGAGTTTATTTATGTATTTCTTTTCCTATAAATGTACATCTTACAAACTTGAGATTGTTTATAAAAATGCACCTTTGCCCAATATGTCTTAAGATGGCCTCTATCCATACTGTACGACCTGTCATGTAAACACTGGTTCTGTCTCTCTCTTCCCAACCCCTGGACCAACTGCTTTGTGTTCTGATCCGATCCGATATGATCTGTTTGATTTGTTCTGGTCCCTTCTGTGGAGGGATCAGATATAAAAAGGGCTTATCTGTGTGTGCTTCTCTCTGCCGTAGACAACGTTTACCACAGGATGACACTATTTATAAGGCTGAATAGAGTAAACATCACTATTTATTGACTACAGTTTGTTACTTTTTAGAACACTAAAAGGGATCTCAATGACTTGTAATTTTTATTAGTGTACCATATCTTGTGTGTAAATTTCTGGGCCAAAATATTTGTTATTAAGATTTTCTTAATAAAAATCAAGGTACTTATAAAAAAGTGTTTTACAAAGTATTCATTCAAGCAGCTGTGAAAGTCATGCACTAAAATAATGAATAAAAAAATGAATTGACGAAGATGGGTATAGTCCAATTAAAACGGAGGTGTTTTGCTTTATATCCTCATGTATGCGGATTCCGGTGCTTCCACTAGAGGGCAGCGTTCCATTAACGCCTGGTTCTTCGGTTCTTCGGTTCTTCGGGTATATTTGACCACCACTCACATTCCTCTCATTTAATGTCTTGACAGAGATATTGTGATACAATCCCTAATATTGGTTGGTCTTTGAGTCTGTGTTTTTATGTGTTAATCAACCATAGACTGTAAAAGGTGTCCAAACGTCTTCATTAACATACTGAACATGTGCGTGTGTCTTTTAATGACTAGTGAGTGAGATTATGAACATTATTTTATAATAGTAGCGTGACGTTAAAAACTCAAAGATGTCGGCAAGTTCACGTTGATGTTTGATGTTAGAAACCCACCAGAGAAATCACTCAAATATGTAATTTTTCTGAAGAGAAGAGGATAAACCTCTCAGATACACTGTACCAACTGGTAGGCTGATCTATCCAGCATACATCTGGGTGGACACTCCCACGTGTGATGTCATAAGGGGGAGATTGTGAAGTCTATGGAACACTCACACCTGGTGGCGTAATAGGAGAGCTTTAATTGAAAGGTGAGGACACGCCCCCCACACTAGAGGGCGCTATTATGTATGGCAACTGTATGGTTTTTCCAAAAACGCAAGCCAACTCGGACCAGAGCAGCACACACACCACACACACACACACACTCTCCCAACCCCAACTTCACACACACACACACACACACACACACACACACACACACACTCACTCACGGGGATGTAGTGGGCAATGGTCAGGAGGAGAGGGTGAGTGTAATGAAAGCGTGTGCGTCTGGGTGTGATGAAGCATCATGAAGGCTCTGCTGGGGACCTGATGACCTGCCGGGTGTGAGGGGACCATGGCTCTCCCGGGGACCGCGACCTCCTGCTGGGTCCTATGGCTGCTGGCGTGTTGCGCTGCGCTCCCGTCCGGAGGCGCCAACACCTGCGATGAGGTGCGCACAGCCTTCCAGCACAAGCAAATCGGACCCGAGAAATTGGTGCCTTCAAGCCCCAGAACAGGTAGTCAATATGTATGTTTATTATGTCTTGTCTTCTTAAAACAACAAGAAGAAGAAGAAGAAGAAGAAGCAGCATTTTCATGTGATTTTATTGCTGTAGTAATTTACTGTCAATCGTTTGATAAAAATGTTTATTAAGTCTTATTTTCTGCGGCTTCTGCACATAGAGAGATAATGTAATCGACTGATCAATATCAATATTAAAGGTTGTCTGCCTTTTACACAAGTTCAACAAAGCAAACAGACATCATGATATTACAAAAGAAAACTTTGTTCTTTCAGTGATAAATACCTTGATTTATTATTACAGCTTCATGGTTTTTGGCAACGAGTCCTTATTTACAATGAAACTGGAGTTGTATTAGTAGTTAGTAGTTGCAGTACTACAGTACTAATCTCGTGTGTACCTGGGCTTGAGTGCACAGCTGTGTGTGTTGACCCACCTGCTCAGGTAGGGGAGGTGTGTGTGTGTGTGTGTGTGTGTGGGGCTGGGGGGGGGGGGGGTCATTATTGTGTTGCTTAATGAGCTTTGTAATGTTTGAAAAGGACAAGATCACATGCTGGTGACTACCATCAAACAGAGGATGGATCAATAAAAAAAATAATTCTAATAACAATGTACTTATTTCTTTATGTAAATGGTTGAAAGACTTATTTCATGTAAAGACCAAAGTAATATTTCTGTTATGCAAACCTGTGACTTTAACTGCATTTACCAGTCTTTGTCTTTGTCATAGTCTTGTTAAAAAACTCAACCTTTCCCTCTGGGGTCTACTCTCGGTGTGACCCCCCCCCCCCCCCCCCGCCCCTGGTTAACATGTGTAATAAACAGAAGTCATGCGGGGCTCCACTAATATTCCCGTGTGAGTAATCCTCGTTAATCCTGCAGTGAGAAGCCAACAGGTCGTCTTCCAGAGTGCAGGCTCCTGCTTAAAAGTACAACCCCTGACTTTAGGGCGGCCGGCCCTAAACTAAACTCTGTCCCGAGTAGCCGAGCTCTTTTACTCAACAACTCCACTTCTGTTAAGTACTTGTACTTTTAAAAGTGTGTTAAGTGTCACGTACTAAATACTACTGTATTTGAGTTAAGTAGGATACTTCCATTTTGGCAGACGTTTTTTTTACTCCATTCTTTCCAAAACAATTATCTGAATGTTTTATTTAACTTCCATACCTCTTGCCTGACATTCTTACTAAAAGAGAAGAGCAGAGAAATGGTTTGTTCATTGGGTGAACTTGTTAGTTGGGCATCGTGGGCAATATAAGGGACCATAAGAACAGAACCCTAGCCCTGGACCACAAGCCAAACCCTGACCCACACGTTCATGCACCTGGATGGTCTGTATAGTCCACTGATGATCACGAATGATGACTTGTTATTGCAAATAAAAGTAGGCCTATACTTGAATACTTTTACTTAAAGTAAATGTTATTTAGTATAGTGTTATAGGATATGAGTAGACTACTTCATTCATCGGTGTTATTTGTCATTTTTTGTAATTTTGTGAGCACCTTTATCCAAAGTGAGATGATTGTGCAGTGATTGGGCATTACCTTGATACTATAGTGATTGGTCATTACTGTGATTGTGCAGTGATTGGTCATTACTGTGCACGTAGGCGTTAGGAGGAGGGGTTAGGAGTCCATTTAGGAGTTAGGAGGCATCCTGCCCCTACAGGCAGACTGTGGACATTCCAGGTTTTGAACCCAGAACCTTTGAGCTGGGAGTGGACACTCCAGACTAACATTAACCACTAGAAATGTCCTGCCCTCCAACTCCATCTAATCACCACAATAAAACCAACACTGGCAGCTTCCAGAGAGCCACACCAGGGGGTCCTAACACCAAGTTAGCGCCACGCGCCGGAGCGGTGGATGCTGGGTAATCGCCCAGCAGGGGGGGGGTCTATCTCCAGGCCCTGGGGCTGATGGGCTGAGGACGACTGTGTGACATATTGGGGGTAAGAGCGAGCACAGAGCCCAACGCAAACCTCTCTCATAGCCTCTTATCTGCCAGAACCGGCATTCCTCAAGCTACGCTCATCGCCTAGTCGCGATAGCGCTTAGCAGCGGCTAGCCCCCCCGCTGGTGCTAACAGGCGCTCACATTCTGCCTCAACATGTTGTGTGTTGAACCAGTACTCACACACACACACCACACACACACACACACACACTCCGGGCATGCTTTTAAAGATGATCAGATTCTCCCCCTATCTGCTCAGGAGTCCCACAGTGTCGGCGCGGTGGAAAGTATGAGAAGGCGTTGTTTGCCGTGTTTTGGCTCAAAATTCTCCTGACAAATGGACAGAGACGCTCGGCACAGACGTGCTGAAACCTGCAACCCCGCGCTGCCACCAGAGATTCTAGAACACATTCTAGAGCACATTCTCAGGAAAAAGAGACATGCGTGGCCTTTAGTTCAGTTAATACACAGAGCTTGCAGGTGGAAGATCAATTTGATGAAGTGATGCGTTTATTATTGTATTTTACAAACATCACAAAATTGTCAGATTTCTGAAATCGTTTCAGGCAATTAGAGCTGACTTCTGTTAAAGGGGTCAGGACCAGACCTCTGTAATAATACATATATGTAGATATAGATGTATAGACATATAGGTATATAGATATGTGGATATATTTTCTGAGTCAAACTGGATGTCAGTGAAAAGCTGTCATGTCTGATTTGATTGACAGCAGTGACAGCTCCTGCAGTGGTGCATGCAACTTCCTGTCCTGTATAATAAGTCATTGTGATGTCACTTCCTGCCCCAGCCTCGGGGCTCCAGGTGTGCTCGTCCCGTAACCTCACCTGCTGCACCAGGAGGATGGAGGAGCGCTACCAGCTGTCGGCCCGCCAGGACCTCCTCACCCTCCTGCACACTTCCAGCTCCTCCCTGAGGCTCCTCCTCGCACGCCACCTCAACGCCTTCCAAGGTCTGTCTGTGTGTCTGTTCGTTTTGTGTGTTGATATGGTGTGTGTGTGTGTGTGTGTGTTGTGTGTTGTGTGTGTGTTAACCTGCGTCTGTGTTCTGGTGTGTGTGTATGTGTGTGTGTGTCACTTCACAAAGGTAGAAAAAAATATATAATATTTAGGAGGTTGGGTGTTTATGTGTATAATTGCATGTGTGGCATGGGTTGTAATGAGTGTGGTGTGTGTTGTGTGTGTGTTTCCAAGCATATACGGCGGGTGGGTGTGGAGTGTGTGTGGGTTGTGTGTGTACACACTGTGGAGTAAACAGTGGCGCGGCCTTCCTCCCACGAAGACCAGCTAATGGCTAGCTGATGTTTGGCCTCTAGCGCTGGACAGCTGGCCCGCTATGCTAGCTCTGTTAGCGCTAGCTAGGTGTGTTAGCGATAGCTAGCTCTGTTAGCATGAGCTTGGTCTTTCCTCCAACACGACCTACAGGGATATAACTGGTTCTGCGCTGGGGATTCTGAGTGAAGTCCGCCAAAAGTCACTGTTTCAGAGACATCTGGTGATCGTTATCTTTACATAAATACACTTTATTTCGTTTACTTACTTACTTTATACTGGGAAGGTGATGTGTCATATGAATGAGCTAAATAAACATGAATCTCCTCAACTAGTCACTCTGAAATAAACTGGAAACCATGGTGGACCATGTAACCCCACGGCGACGTGTAACCACGGTGACGCATCACCCATAGCAATGCGTCACCCACGGCGACGGCCTCTGTTGGTGTCTCGCTCCATGGCACATTGACTCTATTCCTCAGGCCGTGCTGGGGACTCCAACTAGCAACCCTCGGGGTTCCAAGCCTCGCTCCATCATCTCCATCATGCTGGATGGTGCTGTGTTGCTGCCCTGTTCATGCTCATAAGCACTATGGCAGCAGGCGCTCAGCCCAACCCCTCCCCTCTCCTTCGGTGTGTCTGCGCTGCCCTCCTCATCCCCGCCAGGTGCTCTGATCTCAGACGCGATCTCAGATGCTAATCTCAGGTGATCGGGGCGGCTGCCCAGGTCTCCATGACAACAT
>PIJE02000098.1:642130-667852 GCA_002895965.2 Coryphaenoides rupestris
TGTATGTGTATGTGACAAATAAAGTTCTTAAAGCATGAGGAAATTGGAGTCGAAAGAGTGAAAGAAACGTGTAGCATAGGAGCACAGGAGGGTTGCTACTGTTGGCATTCCGGGGCCTTCAACAGATACCCACAGAGTTACTGTTGGCTGTTAGCTGTTAGCTGTTCAGGGCCAGAAAGTTTGGGGAAACAGAAAGCTAACACATAACACATAATGAGAGAATGATGAAAGGAGAGGGTGATTGAGGGAGAAGGTGATGGAGGGAGAGGGTGATGGAGGGAGGCGGTGATGGAGAGAGAGGGTGATGGAGGGAGGCGGTGATGGAGGGAAATGGTGATGGAGGGAGAGAGGTTTGGGACGAGGGAGCAAAGCTCTTTATCTTGAGGAGGAGGAGGAGGATGAAGAGGATTTGTAGAGGATTATTCGGTCAACAATGCATCACTCAAGTCTCCTCAGACACTGGAGATCCGTGGAATTAGACACACTCATAGCTATGCTGTAGCATGCATGCTAGCATCGCCACTGTAGCATATTAGCATTTCCGCTATAGCACGCTAGCAAGGCTGCTATAGCACACTAGCATGGCTGCGAGAGCAAGGTAGCAGGGCTCCTATAGCATGCTAGCAGGGCTGCTATAGCATGCTATTGGTGTCGCTGTAGCCCACTATAGTGCGCCACTGTAACATGGAAGCATTGCTAGCCTAGCATATTATCAGTGTCACTGTAGCATGCTAGCGGAGCCACTTTGGCACTCTAGCAGCCTGTTAGCAGCATGGTAGCTACACCGATGCACCAGGCTATTACAAGGGCCAGTATAGCATGTTAGCATAGCCGCTATGCTGCAGGGCTGCTGTAGTAGCACGATAGAAGGGCTACTTTAGCACGCTAGCAGGGCTACGCGAGCACTGTTTCAGCCCCGCCCAGCGCGTCCCTCCAGCTAATTACACGTCTGTGGTCATATTTTCCTTAAAAACCTTTTCCTTGTCTCAAACGTTGTGCGTTTTCTGACCATTTGCGGTTTTAGTAGCAGCACAATGTACAATGTGTTGCTTTATGTATGCCCTATAAATACATGTACAAATATATAAAAACACAGAGTCTGTGCCAGACTGCTCAGATTTCTACGTTGAGCAACTTGATTTAGTGTCATTATGGTGATGGACAGAGAGCGAAGTACACAATACTTACATAATATATTTAGACGCAAATACACACACATTTGGTCAGCCTTTCAATGTGGAATTGGATGCAAATACAGACTTGGACGGCTGTGGCATGGGGGTGTGTGTGTGTGTGTGTGTGTGTCTGTGTGTGTGTGTGTGTGGATTCAGAGCAAAAGCTGGTGTCGTCTCTCCGAGCAGGACGTGTAAAGCGCTGACAGTTTGACAGGAGGTGACACCCGATGTCTTCTTCTGTGGTGTTACAGCAGCGCTGGGCACCACGACTTCAGAGGAACGTCAACTCAGAAAAAAACTCTTCTCAGTACTTATTATTCAAATCTGTCCTGACTTAAGCACACCGCTGAAGTCTTACATCTTAAATTAAATACAGCAAAGGGGAAGAAGAACAAGTCATCTAAGAATGTGAATTATACTCTCTGTAGCAGTTGGAACATTAATCAAGATAATTGAATCAGTGTTCATGTTGACACTGGAAAAAACATTGTATTTCTAAAACTGTTAGCATATCTCCTTGCCACAATAGCACATATGTGGCTTAGTTCGGGGCTCCTCCAAGGACACAGGCTGTCGTGGTGTTGAAAGTCTGATTTATTGCAAGATTGGTTAAGTGCAGCAACAATTCAACACAGCAGCTGGTAACTGCTAGCATGCTAGCACTCTCTGAGTGTGTGTGTGTGCTGGTGGCTGACTTAGGCTACGTTTACACCTGGCCGGCTATCCTGAACGGACATTTCACCCTCTCCGTTTTCAAAAATAACATCGTGCACACCTGTCCGTTTTCCGAAAGGTTTTGGTTTACACTAACCCGTGTATATATGCCGTCAGGACATTCCAAAACTGTAGGTGGCAGTGTAACGAGAAGCTCAAGCCCACGTTAGCCAATCAGAATCCAGAATGAAAATGTAAACATAGGTCGCACTTTTAGCGCACGTGCAAGTTCTGGCGCATACTGTGACGTCGGCTGCCTAAAACTCCCGTCTTTCTCAGTTTACATGCAACCGAAGTTTTCCCAAAATCTCCACTCTGGCCGGAGTTTTTAGAAATAATCGTTTTCAGAGGCAAATTCTCCGTTTGCGTGTAAATGAAGGAAACAAACGAAGGGAAATGTCTCCGTTTTGTACGTGTAAACGCAGCCTTAACCTGTGGTGCACTGATTAGCCAACCACCACAGGCTTGCAGCCCCACCCCCCCAGACTCTAACTGGGCCAGGTGAGGGCAATTAAGCCAGCCACCAAACACACACACACACACTCACCCGCACTGTTGTGTTCATGAAACTATATCTCTAAAAGTTATAGCCTACCATATGGCTGAATTGTTATATTTTTTAAACAGTTGTTTTGCTACTGTTATAATTCTAAAACTGTTATAGCTTACCGAATTTGACCCAATTATCTTCCTTAAAGAGTTCTAAACAGTTCCTAAAACTGTTATTTCTAAACCCGTGATATTTGGAGCTCCGTCTGAAATGTGTAATATTTCTGTCTGAGGAATGAGAGTTAAGATATTCTCTGAGAACCGCTGAGAGGATCTGTCGCTCCTCGAGGAAACACTTCCTCCCTCCAGGGATTAACACACACGCACACGCACACACACCACACGTCTGTCTGTCACTCCCAGCAGGTATAATGATATAATTGTGCAGGTACGGGTTCTGTCTGGGTATATACAGACAGACAGACAGACAGACAGGTAGGGTCTGTGTCTGCTGACTCCCTCTGTGTCCTGATTCTAAAGCTTCCAGGTTAACCCGCTCAAAACACCCCCTTTTAAAAGCATTGCTTTGTCTTGCATTTGCTCTGTGATCGTGCTCAGCCTCACCTCAAGTCGCTTTGGATAAAATCAATGAATGCTCAAGGGATGAATGTCATTCTGTGTTTGCGGTGTTGTGGTCTAATGTTGTATCGGTGCTAAGCTTACTGCTAGTGTCCTGTCTAGCGGTGTAATATTGCTGACGCCTGCAGCGTGCTAACTGCCAGCATCCAGAATGCTAACTGTTTGTATGATAGCTGATGGCTGCTAGCGTCCAGCGGCGTACTAACTACTAGCTCCCAGTACACTGGCTCCTTTCACTGCTAATGAAAGCTCCCCTGTGATAATATTATCCCACTCTGTCCCATTTAAGCCTGTGGTCTCTCGCTCCATATCTCTCTCTCTCCCTGACCGTTTCATGTGTGTGTGTGTGTTTACATGTGAACATATGTTGCTGACACACAATCTGCATTGAATGTTTGCATATGCGCACATATACTGTATGTGTGTGCTTCCATGTGTGTGTGAGTACCTGTGTATGTATGTATGTGTGCTTGCGTGTGTGTTTGTGTGTGCGTGTGTGTGTGTGTGTTTGTGTGTGTGTGTGTGTGTGCGTGTTTGTGTGTGTGTGTGTGTGTGTGTGTGTGTATATAAAGCTGGCTTCACTGTAGAGATCTGAAGTCTTTGAAGCGAATCCAGTGACAGATCCTCAAATATTGACTTTATACCTTTACCTAGAGAGGAGAGGTGGATAGAGAGAGGAGAGGGAGAGAGAGAAAGAGGGAGAGGATAGGGGGAGAAAGAGTCACAAGGGGAGAGAGAGGGAGGGAGAGAGGACGGAAGTGGGGGATGAAAGAGGGAGAGATGGGGAGGGATGTCAAGAAGGGGAGATGGAGGGAGAGAGAGAGAGATATCAGTAAGAAGAGATATATAATAGAGAGAGGGATAAAAGGTAAAAAGGAGAGAGGGTGGGAGGGGGAGGGATGAAGGGAGGGAGAGATGGGGTGTAAACATCACTAGGAGAGGAGAGAGAGAGAGAGAGAGAGAGAGAGAGAGAGACTGTGAGAGTTTAAGTGGGCTGGGTGAGGCCTTTATTATAAGGCCTGACTGTGGTGAGCAATTTGTTTGAGTGAGTGTGTGTGTGTGTGTGTGTGTGTGTGTGTGTGTGTGTGTGTGTGTGTGGTGTGTGTGTGTGTGGTGTGTGTGTGTATGAGGCATCGCAGGCCATTGTTAGCAACCACAACACTCACATGATCGGCTAAGTGAAACTGTTTGTTACTTCTCACCCTCCCCCCGACCCACCGCTCCTCTCCTCTCCTCTCAACAGTTTATCCCTGCACTTGTCCTCATGGTCTGACATGACTGTGTCTGTGTGTGCATGTGTGTTTATGAGTGTGTGTGTGTTCCAGAGTGTGTGTGTGCTGTGTGTTAACAACTCCATGCAGACTCTCTCCTCTCACAACGCTCCCTTCATTCAGGAGAACCAGAGAACAGTCTCACGTCTCTGTTTCTCCCCCACCTACCCCCTCCCCCCCCCCCCCCCAACACACCACACACACACCACCTATACCCACCCAGCCCTACTGCAGACCCCCCCCCCCTTCACACAAACAACAACATACACGATACACAACTCCACACAGACCCGAGAGTTAGTCAGGATTGCTCAAAGTAAGTAGGCAGGGTGTGTGTGTGTGTGTGTGTGTGTGGTGTGTGTGTGTGTGTGTGTGTGTGTGTGTTTATTGCATGATTTGCTCTATTTTTAGTTTTCACATGTTTATCTCTGTCTTACTACCTGACTATTACCTAGCTGAGCGAGCACACACACACACACACACACACACACACACACACACACACACACACACACACACACACACACACGCACAGGGATACTAATCAGCAGAATCCAAACGTTTCTGAGAGGTGAGTTAACTTGAGCAAGCTGAACACCTCCTAAGTGGAGGTTCCATGCCTCAGCCACCGTCTGCGGGATAAGTGGCCAGCTGGGTTTAAAGTCCTTAAAACATCTGAGTCAACCACCACTCTGCTTCCACTGACTCCACGAAGTCCTCTCCTCCTTTTCTTCTTATCTCCTCTCCTCGTCTCGTCATCTCCCCTCCTCCCCCTCTTGTCAACTCCTCTCTTCTCCTCCTCTCCTCTCCTCTCCTCTCCTCTCCTCTCCTCTCCTTCCTGTTCCTCCCTCCTCCCCCGCTCTCTCCTCAACTCCTCTCCTCCTCTCTGTAAGTACAGAACTGTAACTGTGTAACTGTGTGTTAGACTCGTTAAAACGTCTGAGTCAACGACTTCTGAAGCTCCAGTGACTCCATAACTTCAGACACTCTGTTTATTCTCAGAACTCTGCTGTCTCGAAACCTGCGTCTTAATGAGAAGGCTCTGGACTGTTCCCTGCTGCCCTGTAACTCACCTTCATTCTTGTAGACCTTGGCTCGGCCTATCAGATGTGTCCCTGCCCTGTCCAATCAGAGGTGAGCGAACCCTACCTCTCCCTATCAGACAACAGAGATCCCTGCTTCGACCTATCAGATCTCAGCGTTCCTTTGGTTTGTCCAATGAAACGTCAGATATCCTTTCTTCGTCAGATATCCTTTCTTCGTCCTGTCAGATGTTCGGTGTCCCTGTTTGGACCTATCAGTTCTCAGAGCTCACCTGTTTTGTCCAATCAGGCGACAGAGGTCCCCTATGCCTGGCCCTATCAGGTATCGGCAGGTGTGTTATGTTGTGGTCGTGGGGGTCCATTCACAGCTGATGAATGGACACGTCTCTCAGCGTTGCTGCGGCCGTCGGTTGGCATGACGACGCTCTCTGATCGTACGGGACAAAGACGTCTGGAACATTCAAACCACGCTGCACCAGTGTGTGTGTGCGTGTACGTGTGAGTGTGTGTGTGTATGGTCATGTTGCCATCACAATATCACAACACAATGTTCCCCCTTCATGTTTCAGTAATATGAGCATCGCCCCATCTGTCTGTCTGTCTGTCTGGTCATCTGTCTGTCTGTCTGGTTGTCTGTATTTGTGTGTGTGTGTGTGTGTGTGTGTGTGTGTAATATGTCTCTGGCAATTTTATCTCCTTGCTGTGTGCAAAATGTTGCATTCCTCAGTGACACACACACATACACACAGGGGTGTGTGTGTTTGGTAGAGATTATGTAGATGTCCAAGTATGAATGCAGCGTTCTTGTCCCATTTGTAGCTTCTAAAACAGAACATGTCGCCCTCTGGTGGAGGGAAGACACATAACACCTGGTTACTTACAATTAGAGGAGAGAGAGAGAGAGAGAGAGAGAGAGAGAGAGAGAGAGAGAGAGAGAGAGAGAGAGAGAGAGAGAGAGAGAGAGAGAGAGAGAGAGAGAGAGAGAGAGAGAGAGAGAGAGAGAGAGAGAGAGAGAGAGAGAGAGAGAGAGAGAGAGAGAGAGAGAGAGAGAGAAAGTGTGTGTGTGTGTGGGACCAGCCAGAGATAGAGCTAGCCTCAGCACTATGATAAAAGCCAGTGTTTAGCTGTGTTGTGTCTGTCAGCAGTGTGTGTGTGTGTGTGTGTGTGTGTGTTGGAGCTGTATCCTCATTAAGTACTCCTCCCTCCATCATTGCTTAGCCAGGGGCGGAGCTATGAGAAGGGGTGGAGTTGTGGTGGGGCAGCGCTAGAGGAGGGCCGGAGTTACAGGAAGGGACATAGTTTTCAGTATCAATATTATCATCTGATCTCTGACAGTTCCTGCACCGCATCAATACACAACGCACACATCATAATGACATCATGAGGATGACACGATAACTACAAGCACAAGATGTCATTTCAAACACAAAATGAAACACAGAATATGTTATGGGCTTTTAATTAAGTCTCATATCGTATATAAAACTACCATCTGTCTACTCCCATCTCAATTCCTCTATTCCTCGGGTGTATTTTTTAACAAGCAGTTTGTCGAATGAAAACCCTTTTATCAGGACCATAAAGCCCTCCGTACGTACGCGGCCGTGCTTCCCCTCTGCTGACCCCCACAGGGTGTTAAACGCTCACAGAAGCTGTAAAGAGTCTCGCGGCACCTGACGGCGCTCGACTGACTGATCTCTTCTAAAACCCGAAGACACAGAAACTTCACAGGCTGCCTTTATGGCGTTTTGTTTTATAGGGGAGTTAACGTTTTAAAATCCGCTGTCGCCGCCGCCGATATCGCGCCGAGACGCCGTAAAAATCTCTTCAATCACGACTTTGTAGCCCGCGATCACAACCGCCCCTGATCTCGTCGTTAAAAGGCTGTAAAACGGTGTCCGCTCTCTCGCTTCAGCTTTAACGTGGAAGTCAGCTTGTGGTGCGAAGGCGTACACGGCGCATCGCATCTCGTTTGTTCAACTCCCTTCCAGTTTTATTCGTCGCATACACAGTCAGTCACGCAAAGGGTTTGCCCATTCCATTCCATTGACTGCCAATGATGACCTCTGATGACCTGGACACAGCCAGTTGCTGTAAAACTGGTTTATTGCAGAATTGTATTGTGTTTGCATGCAGAGCAGGTGGAATCTGCTTGTCATGCCAGCGCCCTCCTGAGTGTGTGTGTGTGTGTGTGTGTGGTGACGGCTGGTATAACCTGTGGTGCATTGATTCACCCGATGCACCACAGGTGTGCAGCTCCACCCAGAACAGCCCCAGACTCTAACCAGCCAGCCTGCCTGCCTCGGGCCAGGTGAGGCTGCTTCAACCAGACACCAACCACACCACATGTGTAGCGCATTGTGTGGTGTTCTCTGGTCTCTCTAGCAGCTGTCTGGGTGTCCTCGGGGTTTCTGTCTCATCCTGGTGGTGGGATTGAGTCATCCTGTCTGCTGCGGTCCATCGCCAACACGTCTCACTCTCTATCGCCATTCAGAGTAGAGCAGCCAGTTGATAGTGGGATATGAGCAGAGGCATCAGTCAGTAGAGCAGAGCGTAGATAGCAGAGTGTGTGTGTGTGTGTGTGTGTGTGTGTGTGTGTGTGTGTGTGTGTGTGTTGACTGTGCACAGAGCGTGTTGAGCATTTGACTGCAAACACGTGAAAGTGATGAGCTCCTCTTATTGGATTAGGAGGAGTGTGCGTGTGTGTGCTCACGTGTGTGTGTGTGTGTGTGGAAATGAGTGTTTTTGAAAAGTGTCTCCATCCCTTTGAAGGAAGAATCCATGAGCTGCTCTTATCCAACCATCTCTGCTCTTCCTCTCTCCACTTCTGTTGTTACTCCCAAAGCCTCCTCCTCTCCTCTCCTCCTCTCCTATCCTCCTCACCTTTCCCAATCGCTCCTCTCCTCCTCTCCTCCTCTTGTCTTCACATGGCTGTGAATGTACTTTTTTACCTTTTGTCTCACCTTAACATAAACATGTTTTAAACCTAATGTCTCTCTCTCTCTCTCTCTCTCTCTCTCTCTCTCTCTCGCTCTCTCTCTCTCTCTCTCCCTCCAGAGAGCTTTGAGGTTCTGATCAAGCAGGCAGAGAATCGAACCCACGCCCTCCTGCGTGTGTCGTACCCCAGCATGGCGGCGGGCGGCGGGGCTGCGATCCGGGAGTTCTTCACCGACGTCGGTCTCTTCCTGCTGGGCTCGGAGCTCAGTCCGGACTCCGCCCTCCAGCGCCTCCTGGATGCCCTCTTCCCATTGGTCTATGGTCACCTGATCGAGCCGGGCCTCGGCGGCGGTGCCGGCGACATGGACCCCAGCTACGTCGAGTGCGTGAGGGCGAAGCGCCGACAGCTGCGGCCTTTTGGCACAGCGCCGGGCGTCTTGGCCAATCAGATGGCTCGGTCGGGCGCGGCGGCCAAGCTCCTCCTCCAGGCGCTGCACCTGGGCATCGAGGTCATCAACACCACGGACCACGCCCAGCTCAGCCGCGAGTGCCGGCATGCCTTGCTCAAGATGCACTACTGCCCTCACTGCCAGGTCAGAGTTCACCCCAGCCGGTGGATCAATACTCCACAATATGACACAATACTACACATACAGATGTGTAGATAGTAACTATGTGTGTACATGTTGGGATAGAGGTTATTGTGATGATCATGATTGTGACCGGAGACTATATATTGGAAACAACAAATACTGTTGTGACAGTTTAAATGTATGTGTTATAATGTGTGTGTATTTAAATGTGTATGTGTGATATTTGTTGCACCATGAGGTTTAGCCCTACTGTAGAGGGGGTGTGAGTTACCATCAGGTGCCCAGCCCTACTTGCTGGGGGCGTGTTACGATAAGCCGTGTAGCCCTACTGGGGGGCCGTGGTTGACCACAAGGCTGCAGCCCTTACCTGGGGGTGTGGTGGGGCTAACACAAGGTGCAGCCCTACTGGGTGGGCCGTGGCTAACCACAAGGTGCAGGCCCCTACTGGGGGGTGTGGTGTTCACCTGGCATTGCTGTGCTCCGCAAGGGCCTGACCCGCTCACAGCCCTGCATGGGCTACTGCCTGAACGTGATGCGGGGCTGCCTGGCCAGCGTGGCTGAGATCGACCCGCTCTGGAGGGACTTTGTGCTCTCGCTGGAGGGCCTCTCCGGCCGCATGCAGGGGCCCCAGGACCTGGAGCAGGCCCTGCTGGGGGCACCCAGGCTGCTGCTCGACGCCCTGGCCCACACCGAGGGCCACGCGGCCTACCTCACTGCCCAGGTGTGTGTCTGTGTGTGTGGTGCGCACGTGTGTGTTTTTGTCTGTGTGTACACTGCACATACACACAGACATATTTGAGTGTGTGTAGTATAGACTTGCATTGACATACATCGTCATAGATACGCATACCTACACACATAAATATGAACCTTAACATGCATACACAAATACTATATACAAACATAATACCAAAACACAATCCAGTTCCAAGACATGAGGATCTGTTCAGAGAGAGACTGAACAGCACCATCTGGTGGCCCCTTAGTGTAACAGCTGCTGTGAATGAACTGCAGCAACAGACATTTAGACACACAAAGATAAGATAAGATAAGATAAGATAGAACTTTATTAATCCCGAAGGAAATTATTGTGCCAGGTTGCATAGCAATACAGTAAAACAATAGATAAATAAACAGAATAATAAAAAATAAACAGATTTACAAATGTCCTAGTAGTATAAAAATATAGGTGAAATATAAAATGATATAGTCAAGATAAGGTATCAAAGCCTGCACATCTGGAGGAAAAGATAAAGAGTAACCTGCCTCCCTCATTGGTGCAACAGGTGCATCGGCTGTGTGGTCCTCCAATCAGAACGCCCGGTCTGTCTGTCAGCAGCGGGCAGCCAATCAGCACTCTGTCCATCCCTGCGGAAAACCCCCGTCAGAGAGCAGAGGCGACACACTGGCTGGGAGGAGGAAGTAAGTAAGGGGGAGGGAGGGAGGGGAGGGAGGGGGAGAACAAGGGGGACGAGAGGAGATGGAGGAGAAGCATTTTCCTTTTCGATCTCTTTCTTAATTAAACCTCCTACCACTGATTAAAAGAAATCAATAAATCATAATAAACGTATTTTATATGCAACACTGAATATCTAACACATTGATTATCTAAACGTATAAATGTCAGAGAGTTATCAGAGAATAAATGTGGACACGGGATAACCTTTCCACACAGGAAGGGTCGTGGCCTATACACTCTTAAGTCTAGTGGTCTGTGTATTAATATACTCTCTCTATATATATACTTGCTATGTATGATTGATATGGGATATGTATTGTGTTAGTTTCAGGGAATTCCTGGGCATGCCCTGCCGTCTGTGTGCCCGCTACGTACTACTGGGGGTCTGGCCGACAAGCTGTTCGTTGTCGGGGGGCTGGCGTCCGCTGCACTCCCAGGCCTCTGCTGGGAACGGAGCCGACGTTGGTCCAGGGGTGAGCTCGCTCGCCCACCGCCCTCTTTTATGACCTTCATCTATCATCGCCGGTGACGTCACCGGTGACATCACGGCTTTAAGGAAGCCAACCCAGAACTCCGTTCAACACAACCCATCACGCCGTCAGACAACATCAAAGCCAAACGATCACAATCACAGTGAAAGGACACCACAGCACCACACTCAGTTTGAGAGGACATCACTTTGAGAGGACATCGTTTGAGAGGAAATCGGTTTGAGAGGACATCAGTTTGAGAGGACGTCAGTTTGAGAGGACATCACTTTGAAAGAGGACGTCAGTTTGAGAGGACGTCGGTTTGAGAGGACATCCCAGTGGACAGTGTGTCTTATCACGCAGGCGGGGGGGACATTGTAAGGGGGGCGGTGGTCATCATACGGCCATAATGTTGTCTTGTTTACGATATGAAGGACATGAAATGTATTATTATCCGAAATCTAAATCAACCAACGCAGAAGACAAACGGCTTGTTGCAAACATATTCAGGGGAATAAACTGGTGAAGGGCACTGCTATTTATACACACACACACACACACACACACACACCCTCCTAGATAATACATGTGCGTAGCTGCGAGGGGGATGGCTCCATTAGTCGAGCCCGGCGCAGATCTATGATGCGATCGCTCTGTCACCTGTGATGTCATCAGTCAAGGACCCCGCACTCTCTCCTACCTGGACAGACACTGTCATCGCCACGGGAAACGGAGGCTGAGAGCATCCGTCAAACCGATGGGTGGGGGTTGTGTGTGTGGGGGGGGATTCTGTGTGTGTGTGTGTGTGTGTGTGTGTGTGTGTGTGTGTGTGTGTGTGTGTGAGAGAGATGAGAGGAGGAGTGAGAGAGGGGAAGGGAGGAGAAGATGAGAGGAGGGGAGAGTACAGAACCGAGGTGAGTGGAGGGGAGAGCAGAGGAGACAAGGTGAGAGGAAGTATGCGGTGTGAGAGGGAAAGTTCCGGCAAAATACTTGTTCTGTTCTCTCTGTTGTTGTTGTTGTTGTTGTTGTTGTTGTTGTCACTTGGAGAGCGACGGCCTCACACAAGTCGACTGCTCCGCTGACATTAAACAACCTCAATGTGTCTGTGGAGATTACTGTGAGAAATGCACAGTGTGTCGCCCTACCCTCCACTGAAAGGGTTCCTCACGCAGAGGTACAATGTTAAAATACACAACGCTGAAACACCCCGACGGTGGCTTAGACATGCATACACAAAATACTATATACAAACATAACACCAAAACACAATCCAGTTCCAAGACATGAGGATCTGTTCAGAGAGAGACTGAACAGCACCATCTGGTGGCCTCTTAGTGTAACAGCTGCTGTGAATGAACTGCAGCAACATTTACAAAGATAAGATAAGATAAGATAAGATAGAACTTTATTAATCCCGAAGGAAATTATTGTGCCAGGTTGCATAGCAATACAGTAAAACAATAGATAAATAAACAGAATAATAAAAAATAAACAGATTTACAAATGTCCTAGTAGTATAAAAATATAGGTGAAATATAAAATGATATAGTCAAGATAAGGTATCAAAGCCTGCACATCTGGAGGAAAAGATAAAGAGTAACCTGCCTCCCTCATTGGTGCAACAGGTGCATCGGCTGTGTGGTCCTCCAATCAGAACGCCCGGTCTGTCTGTCAGCAGCGGGCAGCCAATCAGCACTCTGTCCATCCCTGGGAAAACCCCCGTCAGAGAGAGAGGCGACACACTGGCTGGGAGGAGGAAGTAAGTAAGGGGAGGGAGGGAGGGAGGGAGGGGGAGAACAAGGGGGGAGAGAGGAGATGGAGAGAAGCATTTTCCTTTTCGATCTTTCTTAATTAAACCTCCTACCACTGATTAAAAGAAATAATAAATCATAATAAACGTATTTTATATGCAACACTGAATATCTAACACATTGATTATCTAAACGTATAAATGTCAGAGAGTTATCAGAGATTAAATGTGGACACGGATAACCTTTCCACACAGAAGGATCGTGGCTATACACTCTAAGCTAGTGTCTGTGTATTAATATACTCTCTCTATATATATACTGTATATGATATATGGATATGTATGTGTACGTTCCAGGGAATTCCTGGGCAGCCTGCGTCTGTGGCGTACGTACTACGGGGGTCTGGCGACAAGCTGTGTGTCGGGGAGCTGGCGTCCGCTGACTCCCAGGCCTGCTGGAACGGAGCCGACGTGGTCAGGAGGTGAGTCGCTCGCCACCGCCCTCTTTTATGACCTCATCATCATCGCGGTGACGTCACGGTGACATCACGGTAGAGCACCCAGAACTCCGTCACACAACCACATCACGCCGTCAGACAACATCAAAGCCAAACGATCACAATCACAGTGAAAGGACACACACACACACTCAGTTTGAGAGGACATCACTTTGAGAGGACATCGGTTTGAGAGGAAATCGGTTTGAGAGGACATCAGTTTGAGAGGACGTCAGTTTGAGAGGACATCACTTTGAGAGGACGTCAGTTTGAGAGGACGTCGGTTTGAGAGGACATCCCAGTGGACAGTGTGTCTTATCACGCAGGCGGGGGGGACATTGTAAGGGGGGCGGTGGTCATCATACGGCCATAATGTTGTCTTGTTTACGATATGAAGGACATGAAATGTATTATTATCCGAAATCTAAATCAACCAACGCAGAAGACAAACGGCTTGTTGCAAACATATTCAGGGGAATAAACTGGTGAAGGGCACTGCTATTTATACACACACACACACACACACACACACACCCTCCTAGATAATACATGTGCGTAGCTGCGAGGGGGATGGCTCCATTAGTCGAGCCCGGCGCAGATCTATGATGCGATCGCTCTGTCACCTGTGATGTCATCAGTCAAGGACCCCGCACTCTCTCCTACCTGACAGACACTGTCATCGCCACGGAAACGGAGGCTGAGAGCATCCGTCAAACCGATGGGTGGGTGTGTGTGTGGGGGGGGATTCTGTGTGTGTGTGTGTGTGTGTTGTGTGTGTGTGTGTGTGTGTGTGTGTGTGTGTGTGTGTGTGTGTGTGGTGGTGGTCGATCCACCAGTGAAAAATGAGGGGTTGTGGGGAAGTTGTTTCAGAGCTGTTGGATACAAGACTGATGGGCGAGAGAGAGAGAGGGAGAGATAGAGATGGAGAGAGATGGAGAGGGAGAGAAACAGAATTATTTAGGGGGAAGAGAGATGGATGGAGAGCGAGATAACGAGAGGGAGAAAGAGGGATGGAGGGAGAGAAGAATGGACAGAGAGAGAGAGAGAGAGAGAGAGAGAGAGAGCGAGCAATTATTTAGGGCAGAGAGTGAGTAATAGAGACAGACAGAGAGATAGAAAGTGATAGAGAGAGAGATGATGGTGGCGAGACATAGAGATGCAGAGAGTCACGCAGGGGGTCCTCAGTGATGTGTGTGTATCTGGGGGTTTCCGTGAGTTCCACACCACTCTGTCTCCGGTCACACATAACAACCAGATGTGGCCCTGACTGCGTTCTGTTTATTTGTATTTGGTTTCATTAGCTTCTGAAAATAAAGTAAATAAAAAAAAACTACAAAAAACTGTCCTGCTTTAGTTAGGTTCTGTTTATTACTGTTTGGTTTAGGTTAGGTTCTGTTTATTTGTATTTGGTTTCATTAGCTTCTGTTTATTACTGTCTGGTTTAGTTAGGTTCTGTTTATTTGTATTTGGTTTCATTAGCTTCTGTTTATTACTGTTTGCGTTTAGTTAGGTTCTGTTTATTACTGTTTGGTTTAGTTAGGTTCTGTTTATTTCTATTTGGTTTCATTAGGTTCTGTTTATTACTGTTTGGTTTAGTTAGGTTTTGTTTATTACTGTATTACGGTTTATTACCTTTAGGTTTAACTAGGTTCTTTTTATTACCTTTATGCTAGGTTGGGTTTATTCTCTTTCTGTCCTGCCGGGTTCTGGCATTGGGGGCGCGGCTGCAGGGCTAAAACAGGAGCCGCTTGTGGTTGAACTACGGGGTGAGAAACAAATCTGTCTTCTCCCAACGTTCACCACATTCCTACAACATTCCTCGTCCAGCCGCTATGGACACACACACACACACACACACACACACACACACGAAAAATAGCACACACAAGTGGCAAACACAAAAGTACACACATAGACACACGGAAATGGACACACATGCACTCACACGCATACACATACACGGACACACACACACACACAGTCTTTGTCATGTGTGGAAGTGAGAAATGTTTCCCATATTGTCAGCTGTTTGGGTCTAACTACCCATCATGCATGTGTTGCCCGGGCAACCGGTAGCAGCCAGGATTCTTTGGAATGCCTTAATTGGTCTGGACCAATCACAAGCACGCCATCACTACCTGGGAGGAGCTATAGCTCGTTACAACTAGGACGTAGAGAATAGTAATAGCCTAATTAATCATAATACTCGTATCTATTCGAGAAAACCCCCCATAAAACATGATTCATATTTAAATATGAATCATGAAAGTGTTCCACACGCAGAGGTACAATGTTAAAATACATAACGCTGAAACACACTGACGGCCAGCTTAGCTAGCTTCTGTTTATTACTGTCTGGTTTAGTTAGGTTCTGTTTATTGCTGTCTGGTTTAGTTAGGTTCTGTTTATTGCTGTTTGATTTAGTTAGGTTCTGTTTATTGCTGTTTGGTTTGTTTGGTTTAATCATAATACTCGTATCTATTCGAGAAAACACCCCAAAAAACATGATTCATATTTAAATTAAGGCATCAGAGTTACATGAAATCACATTCACGGTGACAAGACAATGAAACAGAAGACATGAAGCTAAACATAACTGCTGAATATTCAGAGGAGGCTGCTTAGCGAACTTCTAGGTTATTGTTGTTGTTGTTGTGTGAAGTTTTGAGGACATGTCAGCGGATGAGGAGTCTGGAGGAGCCTGACGTGTGAACATATGTCGTATTAACAGTACGCCGTGATTAATGATCCGGTCACCGCATCCACACCTGATACGGCGTTTAATTAAACACAGCAACAGTTTTATTTGTCTAACAGGTAGAGGTTTCCTAACGAGGTGAACGTTGTTAGCTCCCCTGGGACGGATCTCTGATTGCTGCTTTACCACTGACCGATCACTTCATTCAGAATGTGTTCCTTTTGTGACATCACAAGTGGGAGTGGGAGTGTCCACTCAAATGGGGGTGAATTTTTAAAATGTTCGCAAAGGCTCCTCAACGTGATACCTGGTGTGGTGAGACCTTTAACCACACCATCCGTAATAAGAGAGAGAGAGTGTGTGTGTGTGTGTGTTGCCATCTGACCTTTAGTATCTCTGCATCGTTACCTTACCTGTCGTGCCCTAGCCTTACCTGTAATGTCTTCACCTTTCTCACCTGTCATGTCTCTCCTCCGCTCTCTCTCTACACGCGGCTCACAGCTTTATTTATGCAACACAGTTCAGTCACTGCTTGGCTGTTTGGCATTCAAATGAGTGAAACTCATCATATCATGTTAGTTTAATTTGGAAACATTCTGAAAATATCTCTCACCCCAGTGGTGCCTTTTATGAATTCTACCATGACTACTTAAGGAGAGGCGTACGCAATATTGAGCGCCAAAGTTGATAATATATTGGCCAAGACGTTATTCATTAAAACAGTGTGCCAGAATGTGAGGTCTCTGCCAGAATGTGAGGTCTCTGACTCCAGTTGATGTGTTGCTGTAGTACCGGCGTTCAGCCAGCGGGGGGCGCTCACAACACATCATGCTCAGCCTCACCAACACAAGTCACGATGTGTGTCCTCAGGATTATGAAGTGCAGGTGGAATGTGATCAATATGCTTGCTGACAGTGAACAACAAAAAAAGGTTAAAACATGTAAAAGTGACACGCCAGTTTATTAACTTACCAGACATTAACTTACCAGACGTTTCTCTCCTCGTCC
The DNA here is from genome assembly GCA_002895965.2 of Coryphaenoides rupestris. Taxonomy (NCBI): domain Eukaryota; kingdom Metazoa; phylum Chordata; class Actinopteri; order Gadiformes; family Macrouridae; genus Coryphaenoides; species Coryphaenoides rupestris. Next base: position 658,874 of record PIJE02000098.1, read on the forward strand.
TCGCGCTCCCAGTGATGAGTTGTTTAAACCTGCTGGGAACCTTTAACATGCACGACTGTCAAATATATAATGTATTCTTGCCCTTCCACAGACCTGAGAGAGAGGGGTGGGGGGTGTGTGACAAATGGGGGAGAGAGAAGAGAGATTGAGTTGGAGAGCAGTATGAGAGAGATATTTTCTCTGACATCCAGCAAAAAAATATCCATAAAAAAAACCTGAATTTGAGCCCATATGAGAGGAAAAAGGAGAAGGTGGGGGGGGGGGGGGGGGGGAGGAGTGATTTTATGTCAACCCCAAAATTGAAACTTAAAAGTACCTCCAAAGTTACCAAATGAAAGATTTATATTAGAATGTATCTGGTGTTTCCCTCTCTGTCTCACTCTCTACTTCTCTCTCCCCTCTCTCTCCCCTCTCTCACCCCCTCTCTCTCTCTCTCTCTCTCTCTCTCTCTCTCTCTCTCTCTTCTCTCTCTCTCTCTCTCTCTCTCTCTCTCTCTCTGGCTCTCTCTCTCCCTCCCTCTCTGAGCAGAAGTTAGTTCCAGACCTCTGAGCCAATGGTGGTTCTGCCTTTCACACGAGTCAAGTAGAAAACACAAAGCCCAATAATTCTACAAAAAAATGATTGAACACAGAGAAGAGGGAGAGAGACAGAGAGAGGGAGGGAGAGAGAGAGAGAGAGATGGGCTCTACTTAAGCGTTTCTATAGGGGGTTTAGTTTGGAGCGGAGGGAGGAGGGACGAGGAGCAGGGAGGTGTTTCTGGACGGAGGCAGCTGGTGGCGGGAGATAAACCGCTAAACCAGTGGAGCTCCCGAGGTCTGGGAAGCAAGAAGGTCCACTTCCACTCCAGCAGAACACACACACACACACACTCACCACCGCCCAGGGCCTGGGCGTGTGTGTGCGTGTGTGTGTGTCTAAGCTTGTGTTTTTCGCGTGTTCCTTTGTAACAATGGGGTTTAATTCCCTTTTATTCGGACGATGAGACGTTGAGACTTCCTGTTCTCAGTCATTTAGGAGTCGCTGGTGTTGCTGTGGTGCAGGGATCCCCTTGTTGTTGTTGTTGTTGTCGTGTCTGGACGCTGTGTTCTACAGCAGCACAGACCGCCGCAGTACACTGGTCAGTCAGAGAGCTGGTGAGAGGTTCACTGGTCAGTTAGAGAGCTGGTGAGAGGTTCACTGGTCAGTTAGAGAGCTGGTGAGAGGTTCACTGGTCAGTTAGAGTGCTGGTGAGAGGTTCACTGGTCAGTTAGAGCTGGTGAGAGGTTCACTGGTCAGTTAGAGAGCTGGTGAGCAGTTCACTAGTGAGTGCTGGTGAGGGGTTCACTGGTCAGTGCTCAGTTAGAGTAGTGGTGAGCAATCACTGGTCAATACTGGTGAGCAGTTCACTGGTCAGTGTTGGTGAGCAGTTCACTGGTCAATGCTGGTGAGCAGTTCACTGGAAAATGCTGGTGAGGGGTTCACTGGTCAGTGCTGGTGAGCGGTTCAGTGGAGGACGCCACACGTGTTACTTGTGGTTTCCTCCGGCGGATGCCATCACCCAGAGGAGCATTGAGTTGTCACACTGAGTCCTTGGGTGGTGATGTTGACCTCAATGTGACGCTGCTGTCTATTTATAATATTTATGATATTTATAATACACAGCTTAGCTGACATAGTTACGAACAAAGATGACAACCGGTGGTCAAATAAAAGTTGAGAAGAACATTTTAAAAAGACGTCATCTTTTTCTACAAAAACAATTGCTAATGATGTAATTATTAGGTGGTTTAAAAGGTATTAGATTTTTTGGTAGGTAAGGGTTAGACAGTACAGAGACGGGTCATTAAGGAGCAGGTAGGGGTTAGACAGTACAGAGACAGGTCATTAAGGAGCAGGTAGGGGTTAGACAGTACAGAGATGGGTCATTAAAGAGCAGGTAGGGGTTAGACAGTACAGAGACAGGTCATTAAGGAGCAGGTAGGGGTTAGACAGTACAGAGACAGGTCATTAAGGAGCAGGTAGGGGTTAGACAGTACAGAGACAGGTCATTAAGGAGCAGGTAGGGGTTAGACAGTACAGGGACAGGTCATTAAGGAGCAGGTAGGGGGTTAGACAGTACAGAGACAGGTCATTAAGGAGCAGGTAGGGGGTTAGACAGTACAGAGACAGGTCATTAAGGAGCAGGTAGGGGGTTAGACAGTACAGAGACAGGTCATTAAGGAGCAGGTAGGGGTTAGACAGTACAGAGACGGGTCATTAAGGAGCAGGTAGGGGGTTAGACAGTACAGGGACAGGTCATTAAGGAACAGGTAGGAATACAGCGCAGTAACATGCGTTTAACCCCTAGAAGGCAGTTTCAGTGCGTTAATCGAGGTTTGGACCAGGATCCATCTGTATCACTACTATGTAGCCCACTACATCACGTTCCATCTAAAATAAGTTGTTTTATGGTTGGTTCTTCCTTAAGAAGCAGGTCTAGGGGTTATGAATCTTGCTGTAAGACGCCCACTGCTGGTCTGTGGAACACTGAATTGAGTGGGATCCCGTCGGTGGCAGCTCATGAATCAGTGCTCAGCAGCAGGGCGGTAGGACAAAAGATATCGTCTTGGATCACCTCCAGCCCCAGTTTAAATCTGGCTGTCCTTGTCTTTTAGTAAATAGGGTCTTGTGTTTTTATTTTACTTCGCAGAATAAACACCAGTCAACAGTCACATCCTACGGCCCATTGTACTTCCAAAGAGATGCCAGTTTTCTTCTGTTATGGTGGGAAGGGCTGGAATAAGAAAACATTGCATCTTCTGCGCACGATTGTCGCAGCTTATCTCCGGGCTCCAGGCATCTTGACAACGCGTGCGTCGCTCACGGACTCCGCTGCCGTGATTCCTAACGGGTTCGTTAAGGAAACAAGGCGCCCATTCGCCGCCACAAAGTGGAGAATGTAGTCAGAGTTAACTATTCATCAGCAAACAGTTTGTTTTTATGCCCGTGCTCTGTCGATCTGCGCTCCGTTAGCATGTGGGGGGAGACATGTTTTTAGAGCCCTCTTTCGTCTCTGGAGTCTTCTTCATTATTTAGTTTGAGTTTCACCGGAAAATTAATCTGCTGTTTCTGCTGCACATGGAATTAATTATATACAAGAAAGGGAATTCAGTATCAATGTTTAGTGTGTTCATTCATTTTTGTTCTTTGTTTCTGCCCACTATCAGGGGCCCTCTATCAGAGTGTTTCTATTAGGGGCTTCTATCAGGATCCTCTACCAGGGGCCCTCTATCAGTGTGCTTCTATCAGGACCCTCTACCAGGGGCCCTCTATCAGTGTGCTTCTATCAGGACCCTCTACCAGGGGCCCTCTATCAGTGTGCTTCTATCAGGACCCTCTACCAGGGGCCCTCTATCAGTGTGCTTCTATCAGGACCCTCTACCAGGGGCCCTCTATCAGAGTGTTTCTATTAGGGGCTTCTATCAGGGGCCCTCTATCAGTGTGCTTCTATCAGGACCCTCTACCAGGGGCCCTCTATCAGAGTGTTTCTATTAGGGGCTTCTATCAGGGGCCCTCTATCAGTGTGCTTCTATCAGGACCCTCTACCAGGGGCCCTCTATCAGAGTGTTTCTATTAGGGGCTTCTATCAGGGGCCCTCTATCAGTGTGCTTCTATCAGGACCCTCTACCAGGGGCCCTCTATCAGAGTGTTTCTATTAGGGGCTTCTATCAGGATCCTCTACCAGGGGCCTCTACCAGGGGCCTCTACCAGGGGCCCTCTATCAGTGTGCTTCTATCAGGACCCTCTACCAGGGGCCCTCTATCAGTGTGCTTCTATCAGGACCCTCTACCAGGGGCCCTCTATCAGTGTGCTTCTATCAGGACCCTCTACCAGGGGCCCTCTATCAGTGTGCTTCTATCAGGACCCTCTACCAGGGGCCCTCTATCAGTGTGCTTCTATCAGGACCCTCTACCAGGGGCCCTCCTATCAGAGTGTTTCTATTAGGGGCTTCTATCGGATCCGGGTGGTGGAGGCAGGGAGGCAGGGAGGAGGGATGGAGGGAGGGAGTGTGTGTGTGTGTGTGTGAGAGTGTGAGTGTGTGTGTGTGTGTGTGTGTGTGTGAGTGTGTGTGTGCGTGTGTGTGTGTGTGTGTGTGTGTGTGTGTGTGAGTGTGTGTGTGAGGCAATGAGTGGAGTGAGAGTGTGAGTGTGTGTTTGTGGCTAAGTGTGTGTGTGTGTGTGTTTGTGTGTGTGTGTGTGTGTGTGCGTGGCGGAGCGGGGCAGGTTGCTAGCTGTTATTACTCAACATACTGCACATCTCCAACCTTGAACCACGGCGCAAAACAAAACAAATGGAAAATACCAACAAAACTTCTTTTTGTTGTCCTTCCCCGGCGCCGCCACCGCCACCGTCGCTGCAGCAACCGGCCGCGATGACGTCACATGTCACCTTCAAGCTGACGAAGGTGACGATGTCATCCGCCATCTGCTCCGCTCCGCCTCACTGGCGTTGGGCAGGAAGTGGGCGGAGCTGACAGAGCTGGCTACCTGTGGATGACCGCACCGCCACGCCCCCTCCCTCTCCCTCTCCCCTCCCTCTCCCCTCCATCCTCCATCCTCCCCCCTACCCGGTTCTACTGCACCGCACGCTACCATGATGCTAGCGTGCTGAGCATTAGCTGTGGTGGTTTTGCTGCTAGCAGTGTGGTGGGTGAGTGTTAGCTGTTAGCGGTTATGCTGCTAAGCAACGTTGTGGGTGAGTGTTAGCTGTTAGCGGTTATGCTGCTAAGCAACATTGTGGGTGAGTGTTAGCTGTTAGCGGTTATGTTGCGAGCAACATTGTGGGTGAGTGTTAGCTGTGGTGTTTTTTGCTGCTAGCAGCCACAGTATCTGATTCATCGTCTTTGAGATCCACTTTCAAAGCAGGACGATTGAAGTCCAATGTTTCCCGTGGCCTTGATCCTACAATTCCCATGCGCCCCGGTGTCATGTGACGTGTGATGTAACTGATGTGTGATGTCACCGCCGCCGTGTGACCAATGTTGCAGTGCGGCTAAATTATGGAGCACATCTCTTGATTCACCGGGATACTTTCAGGCTGCAGGAACCAAACTTGAAGAAGACTATCATCATGACATCATAACGTCATCATGCCATTATAGATATCATCAGAACAATGTCATCACGACGTCATAACAATCATAACTAGATCGCCATGACGTCATAACTACAGTCTCACCGCGTGACTGTGTTTCTGCAGCACGGCGGGGTTTCTGGGAGGTTAAGGAGGAGTAATGGGGAGGGAGGGGCTTGGCTTCGGAGAGAGCAGAGGGAGAGAGCAGAGAGAGAGAGAGAGCAGAGAGAGAGAGAGAGAGAGAGAGAGAGAGAGGACGAGAGAGAGAGAGAGAGGAGAGAGAGAGAGAGAGAGAGAGAGAGAGAGAGAGAGAGAGAGAGAGAGAGAGAGAGAGAGAGAGAGAGAGGGAGGGGAGAGAGAGGGAGCAGAGTGAGTGGGAGAGAGAGAAAGGAGATAGAGAGTGAGTGAGATGTGTGTGTGTGTAGTGTTGTGTGTGTGTGTGTGCGTGCAGATCTAGCCAGAGTCCCTGGACATTACTATCAAGGGTTTGATCTCAACGCTGCTACAGTGATGGTGGTGGTGGTGATGGTGGGGAGTGGGAGTCATGGCGTGAGATGAAGAGCGGCGTAGCGTGCTGCCACGGTTGGCTAAACATCAGACTCGCTGATGCAGCCCAGCCAACTGCAGAGGTTCAGCAGCACGCGCCGCTAGGCTGAGCTCGCGGCGTATCCCGTCTCTGGTAGCTGTGAGATGACCAGAGGCTGCAGCAACCGCCTGCTCTGCAGTTAAACCTCCCAAAATCTGTATTGATCTACAGTGGATTTTAGGAGCCCTCGTTGTCATTGAGGAGCAGGGTGGGGCTAGGGGTGGGTATCTTGCTCAAGGGTGCCTGCAGGTAGGTTGTGGACGTTGGGTTGGGGGTCGAACCCACAACCTTTCATCACCCTGATGAGTCCTGACCCCCGGAGGGAGGATTTAGAGCGGGAATGCAGGGTTCTAGTGCGGGTTGAACAACGGATCAATCACAGCTCGTTCTTGTCATTCCTTTAAACTCTGTGAGTGCCATGTCACAGAGTGTCACTTCTCATGTCCGTCAATCTCACCGGTCACTCGTGGAAGGGTACGAGGAGGAGCAGTGGGAGGAGCTAAGATGCTCTGTAGACACGTCATCGTAGGTTCAAAGTGTCGACGCAGCACGGCCATCCCAGCGGGCCTAAGTGAGGCCGACACCGCTGACTGTTCCTGCGCTGTGTGCGTCAACAGAAAACCACAGCCGCCGCCGCCGCAGCCGCGTCCGAGGAACGCGCTGACGCTGACGAATCTAACGGACGTCGTGTCTGCTTTGATCTTGGCGTGCCTCCGGAATCATTAACGAGTCAATCTGAACTCGATGAGAGAGAGGCTCCGGTGTGAGTGTTGGCCATTAGTTTGACGGCAGTGCAGCCGGCATGCGTCACGTATTCATCAGCTCACGTGGCGCTCGCCGTGCAGTGATGGTGAGCGTGCACCGTCAGGGTTTCTGTTGCTCAACGCTCAAAATCCCCCAAAAACTTTATGGAGCGTTTTTCCCCCGCAGTTCAAAGTGCGTAACAAGCTTAACGAACACAACATGAACAGAAGTTACCACTTTCTGTTCCTGCCTGGTCACTAAACATTCTGGTTCCTGATTGGATAGTTTCACTCCTCAGGTATGTCACTATGTAAAGCAGTGTGTGGCTTAAAGAGGGCTATAAAAATCCAATGAGTTATGATTATTATTTATTCTCCCGGAGCCACGGGAGGCTCTTCTGTGTGCAGAACTCTGTTCCCGTTCTGTCGCCACATCAATCTATGCCGGGTGTCGTGTGCTGAGCGGCGCTCTCGCCTCAGGGGGCAGCTCCACCTCCTCCTCCACATCCACCACCTCCTCCTCCACCACCTTCACCACCTCCTCCGCTTACTCTATCACTACCTCCGCCTCCTCCTCCACCTCCTCCTCCTCCTCCACCACTGCCTCCACCTCCTCCTCCACCTCCTCCACCACTGCCTCCTCCTCCACCACCACCTCCTCCAGATACTCCTCCACCACCTCCTCCTCCACCTTCTCCTCCTACCACCACCTCCTCCATCTCCACCTCCTCCCCCACCACCACCTTCTCCTCCTCCACCTCCACCACTTCCCGCTCTACCACCACTGCCTCCACCTCCTCCACCTCTTCCTCCTCCTCCTCCACATACTCCTCCACCACCTCCTCCTCTACCACCACCACCTACTCCTCCACCACCACCTCCTCCACCTCCTCCACCTCCTCCTCCTCCTCCTCTGCTGGCCCTGGGCCGTGTGATTTGTGAGGTCTCGCCCGTAATGACACCTGCTGTGGATCATAATGCGTCTACACCTTGTTGAATGCCATTAGGCCGCGCTTTGGCATCAATCACATGGCGGAGATCGGAGGAGATTTCGTCGGCTATAAAATCTGAAAAACTTTTTTTTATTTAAAGAAAGTATGAGTGGCGCTCTGATGTGGCTGTAGCATTGTTAATATAAAAAATGGATCATTCACTCACGCGTTATCTCCCCTCCCCTCCCCTCCCCTCACCTCACCTCGCTATCTCTCCCCTCACAAGACAACCCAGGCCCCCAGATACCCGATGCTTATCGCGAGCTGTGTGTTATTTGGGTTAACGGAGGAGAGAACACGACTCAATATATCGCTTCAGTCGAGTTTAGTTTTATGACGGTCGAAATATAAATAAACACAGCAACTACCAACCAACCAGGTGACTCGTTTTTAAGACTTAATTAAAAAACCTGGTGGTTGCTGTTAACCTCGCCTGCATGGAGGAAATTAGAAAAAAGGTGTTTGTTTGCGGTAGCTTCATGCTGGATTCTACACCAGGGGACATGGAGCTAGCTATAAGCTATAAGCTATAAGCTACAAACTATTAATTCACACAGGAGTATTTTATATAGACCATTTATGTCTTTAATTGAATTATCAGAAAACATGGTACATGCTATATCACGATATATATCGATATATAGCTATTGATGTATTAAATGACCTATGTCGGGAATATAGACTTGGTGTGGACACATCGCCTGCAAACCTGTGGTTTCCGATTAGGTGGACTGGGGTTCAGTGTATTTACTTCAGTGTTCTTCTTTCGTTGTGTCGTCTTTATAGTTCTGAACCTCGGTCCACATGCCTCTCTGTGGCTCCCAGACCGCTGGAAAGTTCATCCCTTTGTGTCACGGCTTTGCATGGAAATCATTCGATAAATGAAGTTTGTTTGATTGATGTGCGGCGGGGAGGGTTCAGGCGGCAAGGCCGTGTTCTGGGGCCGGCTGCCGCTCGTCGCCATGGTTTCACAGCGTTTGATTGACAGGTCCCTGTCGACCGCACTCGGAGAGGGTGGGGGGTGTGGGTGGGGGTCCCACAATTGCATTAGTAATCTTCATCTATAGTTGTTGTCGTGTCGTTTCCCGTGCTTAACACTTTGTGTGACGGTTTCATCAAAACGAGAATTCTATGTGCAATTTAGTAACAGAGAAATCATCATGAAGCTGGCCTTAAATCAGGCCCATGAATCAACAGCACAACGCCAGCAAGAGAGATGGGAGCGTCTGAGGCAGCATGAGAACGTGCTAGCTGGTGACGCTAGCTGGAGACGCTAGCTAGTGATGCTAGCTGTATAGCAGTATGTAGTGGTGGCCGGAGATTAGCACCAGGCTACGTGGGCAAGGGGAGAGAGAGAGAGAGAGAAGAGAGAGAGAGAGAGAGAGAGAGAGAGAGAGAGAGAGAGAGAGAGAGAGAGAGAGAGAGACAAGGTAATCTCCTCACAGTGTTTGTGTGCAAATGTTTTGCACATAAAATCTCTTGTTCACAATCCCATTGGAGCTTCCGGTGGCAGACTTGTTGTGTAAGTTACGGTGCACCATTTATATATTTCTTTATTTACCAAGCT
>PIJE02000098.1:668858-693541 GCA_002895965.2 Coryphaenoides rupestris
AAGACGCACACGGGAACGGCTGCATCAGAACAACACAGAAACACATGAAATTAACGTCCAGGGTCAGAATATTTAGTCCTTTATAAGTATATTTTACTCATATTTATACATTTGATTGCAATATTGCAGCTTTGTTTACATATTTCTTTATTATAGAATACCTGCAATTGTACATTTGTAAATCGACAATTGTAAATTAGATTTGTTTTGTTTTCTATGCCAATAAAGCTCTTTAAATTGAATTTAAATTGAATTGAAATTGAATTGAGAGAGAGAGAGAGAGAGAGAGAGAACTTTGCCTTCATCCAAACAAACAAACAAACTAAATCCCTCCCTCAAAACATGTCCGCCGACTCGTTTATCAAACAGACGTGTGAGATTGTTTGGCGCGGCGGCGTCTGGGCGCTTATTGATGGACGCCTTCAGTCGCTTTATGGCGTCGCTGTGATGGCTTACATTTTTCACCCGTGTTTTACTGATTACGTTTGATTTGTTCCATACGATTGATCGTATGGAACAATCACAAGTGCTCCCACAGTCAGGTGTGTCTGCACGATTCGTTGGCGTGGAGAAGCACAAACATAACATAAGAGACGGGTTTCTTTATGCGGAGCTCCTGGGTGTTTTCAGCGTAGAGCACGGCGGGGGGGGGTCAACGTTTTCAGTTCAGCGACGTCATCTATGGCCTGCGGTAAACCGACACGTATGTTCTATGAGCGTGTTCTATGAGCGTGTTCTATGAGCGTGTTCTATGAGCGTGTTCTATGAGCGTGTTCTCTGAGGTGTAGCGTGTAGCATCCTAGCTGACCGGTCAGCAGCCTCGCCCCAGGGATGGAGGGATCGACATCTTGTCCTTCCTTCACGAGGCACTAATTAGACTCAAAAGCACCGACGCCACAGATGGAATGAAGAAATCATTCATGAGGACTTCTGAAACACAAGCACTGCTCTCTCAGAGACCCACTCTGAAGGAATACTCATGTTTTTTTCTACCCAATGGCAAGGACAGCAGGTCTCTAACGTGCTAGTCTAGTAAGGATGACTTTATCAAACTTTTATCACCGACTCACACACACAGACACACACACACACACACACACACACACACACATGTTTTGTGTGTGTGTTCATTAATACTGAACCAATGCCTGAATTAGTATTAATGCACTGAAACACATACTTTATGTGGAGGGCACTAGTTATAAATGTAATATGTATTTGGTATTTTCTTCAGGATTAATAAAGTTATATTCTATTCTATTTGTACTCGTGGCGTGTCCTCACAGTAGTACATGTAGTACCACTCACTCTGTGATGGATCTGTGATCATATATCATACTGCATGTGTCATAAGTTAACATGTTGTATCTCACATCAAATAATGTCTTGTCATCATATACTGTCATAGCAGAGCAGCCTGTTGACAATGTACCAAGCAGCATCCATCCATCCACCCACACATCCCTGCATCCAGCCAAGCCCATGAGGGTTTGTGGCTCGAGCCCACGTGGCCTGGCTTGGATCCAGCCCGGTTCTGCAGAGCGCCTACCCGGCCGGTCCCCACGACCCAGGCCCCCAGAGAGCACAGAGATTAGGCTGAGAATTAATGTTGTGTTTTTATGTAGAATATTGCTGTTCAGCAGGTGTTGTTATAACGAGGCTGCGTCTCTCTGCCAAGGCGCTGACTTCAACATTCAGGACAAGCAAACATTAATCCCTTTAAATGCCTTAAAAATACACCCTGACATAAATATGTTTCCTGGTTGGCCAGGGGGGCGGTGGGCAATATGTTGCCTTTCTCTTATTTATCAGCACACAACAAGACAAACAGTACAACAGTAAAACAGTGCAACAAGACAACAGTACAACAAGACAACAAGACAACAGTACAACAGTACAACAGTGCAACAAGACAACAGTACAACAAGACAACAGTACAACAAGACAACAAGACAACAGTACAACAAGAAAATAAGACAATAGCAACAACAAGACAACAACATAACAACACAACCGGACAACAACACACTGCGATCTGCAGATGGAACCGGACAGAACACATAGAGCAGTCAATTGTGCATTTTTACAGATAAACTACCGCATGCGTCTCCTCCTCTCCTCCTCCTCCTCAACCTCCCACACTCCTACTCCTCCCCTCTCCTCCATCTCCTCCCCCCCCTCCTCACCTCCTCCCTCCCCCCCTCTCCTGCTGGTAATGTTATTGTGTGTTGGGCGTCGTTGCCCGAGAGGCTGTGGATGAAAGCCGATTGAGGACGCATGGGCCGGCAACGCCGCGCTGCAGTCCAATCATCCCTGAGTGTTGCTTTAAATATCCTCGCCGCCCTCCCCGGCTGTTTGATAAGCGGGGAGCGAGGAGGGGTGGGGGGTGGGGGGGAGGGGGAGGGGCTGGTGGGGTTGCGGGCCTGTTGATTTGTTTACGCTTGTTTGCAGAAGTCCTCATAAATTCATAATCATCTCTCTCTCTCTCTGTGTGTCTTCCCACCGCAACAGCAGCAAGCAGGTGTGGCAATTGGCACTGTGCGGTCAGCGGCCAATAGGGTGGGAGGCGGCTAAGCTTCTTACAGATGGGTTATTTATTCTTTTTCATTTTTATCCAACGACGACGGCGGTGGAGAAAGAAAGGGGCTTTTTTTTTCATCAGAGAGATGATTCCGATAATCTTCCTTGGTTTTGAGCCAAGAAACCCATTTTTTGTCTCTCTCTCTCTCTCTCTTCTCTTCTCTCTCTCTCTCTCTCTCTCTCTCTCTCTCTCTCTCTCTCTCTCTCTCGCGTGCGCTGGCCAGATATTTGCTTTGCGTTCGACAGAAATATGACAAAAAACTATAGAATTTCAGTGGTAAATCCAGAGATTCAAAGCAAAAATTGTGGCTTTTTCTCATGGCGTTTTGATAGGACTTGAAATTGGTCATGCAGGCAGCTCTGTGGTGCAGACAGCTCTGTGATGCAGACAGCTCTGTGATGCAGACAGCTCTGTGATGCAGGCAGCTCTGTGATGCAGACAGCTCTGTGATGCAGGCAGCTCTGTGATGCAGGCAGCTCTGTGATGCAGGCAGCTCTGTCATGCAGGCAGCTCTGTGATGCAGGCAGCTCTGTGATGCAGACAGCTCTGTGATGCAGACAGCTCTGTGATGCAGACAGCTCTGTGATGCAGGCAGCTCTGTAAAGATTTCTAACTCTGGGCGCATTAGGTACAGTTGTGGTCAAAAGTTTACATACACTTGTAAAGAACATGTATGTCATGGCTGTCCAGAATTTCCAATAATTTATTTTAAAAATGAATTTATTATGGGTCTACTGAAAATGTGACCAAATCTGCTGGGTCAAAAATATACATACAGCAACATTATCAATTTAGGTGATGTAGAAAGTTGTGTCAATCAAATTATCTTTGTGGCCTCTTAACTTCTTGTGAGTGATTATGATTGACTACAGCTGGTGACTTCTCTGAGCCCATTTAAATAGGACTCATGATACAATCATTAGACTCAGACACAAACACTACAATGGGAAAGTCAAAGGAGCTTTTACATCTCCATGGGCTGAGAGGCTGCCGTGTAAGAAGGAAGCCCTCGCTCCAGAAGCGGCACCTTAAGGCTCGACTGAAGTTTGCTGCTGATCACATGGACAAAGAAAAGGCCTTCTGGAGGAAAGTTCTGTCGTCAAATGAAACAAAAATGACCAGAAATATGTTTGGAGGAGAGAAGGTGAGGCCTTTAACCCCAAGAACACCATGTCTACCGTCAAGCATGGTGGTGGTAGTATTATGCTCTGGGCCTGTTTTGCTGCCAATGGAACTGGTGCTTTACAGAAAGTAAATGGAATAATGAAGAAGGAGGATTACCTCCAAATTCTTCAGGAGAACCTAAAGTCATCAGCCAGAAGGTTGGGTCTTGGGCGCAGTTGGGTGTTCCAACAGGACAATGACCCCAAACACACATCAAAAGTGGTAAAGGAATGGCTAAATCAGGCTAGAATTAAGGTTTTAGAATGGCCTTCCCAGAGTCCTGACTTAAACCCCATCGAGAACATGTGGACAGTGCTGAAGAAACAAGTCCATGTCAGAAAGCCAACAAATTTCGCTGAACTGCACCGATTCTGTCAAGAGGAGTGGTCAAAGATTCAACCAGAAGCTTGTGGATGGCGACCAAAAGCACCTAATTGAGGTGAAAATGGCCAAGGGACATGTAACCAAATATTAGCATTACTGGATGGATATTTCTGACCCAGCAGATTTGGTCACATGTTCAGTAGACCCATCATAAAGTCATAAAAGAACCAAACTTCATGAATGATTTTTGTGACAAGAGGTATGTGCTCCAATCACTCTATCACAGAACAATAAGTGTTGTAGAAATGATTGGAAACTCTGGACTGCCAGACATACATGTTCTTTACAAGTGGATGTAAACTTTTGACCACAACTGTACATGCGGGTATGCATTGGGTGCTAACATCTTCAGAGAAGCTTTAATTAGGAAGGTCTGTGTGGTTCATAAGGACATTAGGGCCACCAGAAGCACAGCTATTCCATCGGGTGGTAAAAGCTACAGTAAAACTCACATTCAGTTTACAATGATAGTATTTGAGTGACACACACACACACACACACACACACACACACACACACACACACACACACACACACACACACACACACACACGTATGTATACACACACACACACGCATTATGTATATTGTGCTGTTCTCAACATATATGTGTATATATGTATATTTTCATGTGTGTATATATCTCTTTTCAATGCATATGTATATCTTTTTTTCTCTTCTTGTAATTTGTTTTGCCTACTTTTTTTTAATACTGTCGCCTGCCATGTCACAAGAGTTTCACTGTTCAGAATGGCCCTGTGTTATGATGCGGGGCGGCAGTAGATCAGGAGGTAAGAGCCGTTGTCTGGCAACTGGAAGGTTGCTGGTTTGATCCCCGGGCTCCTCCTAGCTAAGTGTGGAGGTGTCCCTGAGCAAGACACCACCTAACCCTACCTGCTCCTCCTAGCTAAGTGTGGAGGTGTCCCTGAGCAAGACACCACCTAACCCTACCTGCTCTTCCTAGCTAAGTGTGGAGGTGTCCCTGAGCAAGACACCACCTAACCCTACCTGCTCCTCCTAGCTAAGTGTGGAGGTGTCCCTGAGCAAGACACCACCTAACCCTACCTGCTCCTGACGTGTTGGTTGTTACCTTGCATGGTTGACACCGCCGTCGGTGTATGAATGGGTGAATGTGACGCAACTGTAAAGAGCTTTGGATAAAAGTGCAATATAAATGCAATTACCATTTTATATGATGTACATGTGACAATAAAACACTTTGACTTGACTTGACACACGTACAAGTACACACACACACACACACACACACACACACACATAAACACATTTCTAATGTCGGCCTTGGATTACATTGTACATGGTGAAGTCACTTGGAGTGGAGTGCATTAGTTTATTGAAAAAATATCTGCGTGTCCCTCGATCTGTGAGGTAAATAGATAGACAGATAGACGCGACAAGACCTTCGTTCAAATCAGTGAGAGGAGGGAAGGAAAATGCGCACATTGAAAGCACATGACAGGAGCTCCGGTGGGTTAATATTGGAACAAATTGTAACCGGAGGCAGAAATGTGTGCCGCACATCATCAGGCTCAGACCTCCCCAGGGGTTGGACCTGTTATCCTGCACTAAATTAAACTGGAGAGGATTCTACTGCACTTAGCCACCTCCTAATTTAAATTCTATTTTCCTTCACTTCTTTTTGGGTCCGTGTTATCATCATCATCGCGGTGGGTTTGAGTCGTGATGCTGGGTTGACGTCACCGTGCCAACCAAGGGTGGGGGGGGTGGGGGGGGGGGGGGGGGCGTGTAAACAGGTTTTGAGTGTGTGGGTGTAGATTTGCAATTTAAAGTCAATAATATTCAACCCATATAACTTTTTAATTAAATAAAACTGCCAAACACCGTGCAATCAACACTTATCTTGGGCTAACTTCTGGTTTTCATCTTGCACCACATATCTGGAACTAGTTTTTATCTGTCAAAATATCTGGAGCAAACTTCCTCAATATCTGAGGCCTGACTCAACTGAACTTTGAAATCAGCCATCAAAACGCAAAACAGAAAAGCTTTAAAAAAAAAAAGGTAAATGGAATGCAGTTACATTGCCTCACATTCACCCGTTCATAGACACATTCGTGCACCGACGGCGGTGTCAACCATGCAAGCCAACAGCCAGCTGGTCAGGATTAGGGTGTCTTGCTCAGGGACACCTCAACACTTAGTGGGAGGAGCCAGGGATCAAACCAGCAACCTTCGGCTTGGCAGACAACCGCCCTACGCCCTGAGCTACGGCCGCTACTGCGTGTTTGTGTGTGTGTTGTGTGTGTGTGTGTGTGTGTGTGTGTGTGTGTGTGTGTGTGTGTGTGTGTGTGTGTGTGTGTGTGTGTGTGTGTGTGTGTGTGTGTGTGTGTGTGTGTGTGTGTGTGTGTGTGTGTGTGTGTGTGTGTGTGTGTGTGTGTGTGTTTGTGTGTGTGGATGTGTCTTCTGGCTCCAACTTAGTTACATGTTAGTTTGCCTGCTGCTCCGAGTGGAGGCTGCCATTAGCTAGCCCCCGACTCTCCAGGCGTATTAATTACAGCTGTCACCTCGCCGTGCTGCTAACGCCTCTCTCTCTCTCTCTCTCTCTCTCTCCGGCACCCGTCAATACGGCACTGGGGCCCAGGGCTGCGCGGTAATTGGACCGGAGCTGGCAGCAGCGGCGAGGGCGAGAGCTAAATCACCGCCGCGGGCTGTCTGTACACTCAGCGCTGTTAGCTTGTTTGTTTGTTAGCTTCTTTGTTTGTTTGTTGGCACGCCGCGGCAACAACGTGGCAGCATCCCGGTGACGGGTTCGGACCGGGGTATTATCTGATTACGATTGTCCTGTGATAAAAGAATTGGCGATGTGCAAGATAAACGTGTCGGGGACATATTGTCCTTGCCGAGGAATGTATTTGAGGCAGTAATTAGCTCATTACATCGCAAAGGTTTGTAAGGTAATTAGCGCGTGGCTAACAGGTGAACTCATGACGGATGATTGCGCTGCACGTTCCACCGGCCAATCAGCACATGGCGAATAGGAGCTGCTGTTTGTTTTACCCAGCGCTCTCCTGTTGAGTTCCCACTACTGCTGATCTCTCCCTCTCTCTCTCTCTCTCTCTCTCTCTCTCTCTCTCTCTCTCTCTCTCTCTCTCTCTCTCTCTCTCTCTCCATGCTCCTCAGCATCTCTCGACCTAATCCCCTTCCTCTGCTCCCGAGTTCGATAAGAACTCAGGATAATTTGAAGGCTTTTGATTTGTGGAGATCCTGTCGGCGGCGGCCAATGAGCCGTGAAGAGTTTGGTGTCCACGGTGACGACGTGAAAAAGACAAGGACTTTTCTTCACGGTCCGGGGGTTCTCTGGGCCTGCGTGTGTTTACCCGAGCCCGCCGAGCCCGCCGAGCCACGACCAATTTAGCCGGTACTGCGCACTTCTTCGCTTTCATCTCCCCGGCCACCGGCGCGGGGGCGAGGGCTTCGTTTGGACGCTGTCGCTTTTATTTTGAAAAGATCAAGGGACTCGTCTGTTTACACGAAATGGTTATTTTCTTTGTGTGCAGATTTAACAACCGGCGATGTTTCATGGAGTCAAACCTTCTCGTTCTTGGAAAGAGTCGAAAATGTCCTCGTATTTCCTGCAGAGACTCGATTTGTGTCTGGGCACAACGGACGTTAGAGGTCAGAGGTCGCAGAGGTGTCCGATAGTCTGCTGCAGCGTAGCACGTAGAAGAGAAAACATCTCGCTAACATCTTGATGCCACTGCGCTTCCAGCTTCACACCTCACCTGACACGGAACATTTTGCTCTTATACTGAATAAATGCGTACATTTTTCACACCATGTATGCAGTTTTTTGTATGCAGGTATGTATGCAGGTTAAGTTCCCACTGGGGCCTCCTCTGAGGCCTCCTCAAGCTAAGAACGTAGGCGTCGACAAAATTATTATATTATAATAACCTATACCCCCACATGATACTATGTAGTGGTACAATAACTAGTGGAACATAATACTTGACAGTATTTCCATAATATCTAAATATAAATCTGTAAAAATGTTGTATGTCACTTTGGACAGAAGCCTCAAATGCGTGAAATGTAAATTGTCAAACAAAAGGACGGAGGTCCTTCGGTCCGTTACCCGGATGACACCAGCATCCCTGGACCGGAGACGAGATGCCCGTCTTACACAGGAGAAAGTTTCACAAAACAAATCAATAACACATAAATAATAAAATAAAGAACAAGGGAAAAAAAACCTCACTTCCATATGGAAGATTCAACAGTAGAGTGTGATGATTGAAAAAATGTTCAATCTGGGAGGAAGTGGTGGTTGGAGCTGATTGTATGTGTGTGAGGGTGGGTGATGGGGGGGAGGTGTGTTGTCGGGGGTGATGGCAGGTTGGAGAGGGGGTGGTGATGGGGGTGAGGGTGGGGGTATGAGGTGAGGTGTAGTCCAGGGCGCGGGCGGTGTGTGTCTGTTGGTTCCCCTGGGACTCCGCCCTCACTCAGCGCTCTGATGCTTGGCTACAGCCCGCGGTTCCTGTGTGTCTTAGTGCTCACTGAAGAGAGAGGAGAGAGAGAGAGAGAGAGAGAGAGAGAGAGCAGAGAGAGAGACGGAGAGAAGAGAGAGAGAGAGAGAGAGAGAGAGAGAGAGAGAGAGAGAGAGAGAGAGAGAGAGTGAGAGAGAGAGAGAGAGAGAGGAGAGAAGAGAGGCAGGTTATGGATGAATGTTTTTTCTCTAACCCGGCTGCCTGCGCCCCACCTCGCCTCGACTCCCCCACCATGCCCCTACCCCCCCCGACCTTCCCACAGCCTCCTCAGCATAAAGGCCTGTACTGGGGTGGATTGTAGATGTAGAAATTTCTGTACTGGTGCATCCGCCGGATGGCAATGATAAATTGCCAATTCTGAATGCAGGAGGGGCCGTGTGTGTGTGTCTGTGTGTGTGTGTGTGTGTGTGTCTGTGTGTGTGTATGTGTGTGTGTATGTGTGCGTACATACACGTGTCGAAATTGTCTTGCATGTGTGCATGCGATTGATAATGGGTGTGTGTGCATGTTTGTGCATGTGTATGTGTGTGTGTTTGTGTGTGTGTGTGTGACCACCACACTCCTGGTCACTCTGGGTCACTGCTGGTCACTCCTGGTGACTACTGGACACCCCTGGACACCCCTGGTCACTCCTGGTCACTACTGGTCACTCCTGGTCACTCTGGGTCACTACTGGTCACTCATGGTCACTACTGGTCACTCCTGGTCACTCTGGGTCACTACTGGTCACTACTGGTCACTATCAGCTAAGCAATAGTTTTTATTCTGGGCCCCGGGCTCCAGCCTGGAACGAGGCGGCCTAACATGTTTTCATCTGTGAGAATTGGGCACAGATGGTTCTATTGTAATCTGTTCAGTCAGCCACTAATCAGCCGGCGGAGGGGCGGGGCTATCCTGCCGCAACGATGTCTGGGAGATGTAGTTCACAGGATGAGTTGGACGGCACAAACCCATCCGCCCACAGCTCAGCCCACACGCCTCACGTGTCAACCACTACCCGCCCCGTCTCTGAGCGGTTCTCACATTACGATGTCAGTCTTTATTTCTCCATGTTGTTTTTAATGTTAATACACATTCAGTTTGTCTTAGTGGGCGTTGCGTGTGTGTCTTCCTACTGTAGCTGGGCTCTGGGCGTCTTGCTAACCGCTTCTCTTGTGTTATGTGTGTGTGTCTGTGTGTGTGTGTGTGTGTGTGTGTGTGTGTGTGTGTGTGTGTGTGTGTGTGTGTGTGGTCTGTGTGTGTGTGTGTGTGTGTGTGTGTGTGTGTGTGTCTGTGTGTGTGTGTGTGTGTGTGTGTGTGTGTGTGTGTGGTGTGTGTGTGTGTGTGTCTGTGTGTGTGTGTGTCTGTGTGTCTGTGTGTGTGTGTGTCTGTGTGTGTGTGTGTGTGTGTGTGTGTGTGTGTGTGTGTGTGTGTGTGTGTGTGTCTGTGTGTTGTGTGTGTGTGTGTGTCTGCTTCCCAGCCACAATGTCTCTGAATGCATGTTAACTACGCAGAATTTCAACTTAGTTCAGCTTATTGATTACCTCCCTTCTTCCACACCGAAATGAGAAACTTTAACAAATAAATCCGCCTACTTTGGGAGATGTTTTTCTTTTACCAAATATATCCACAATTTATAAGAATCCTGCGGTTTTGCTCAATATGTACCTGTCAATGTTTGTATTTACCTGTACAAATGCAAATGTGTATATGTTTACCTCTATGCAAATGATTATAGTTCCAGGTAGATGTATGTGTATGTACCTGTGTATTTTTACCAGTAAATCTACCTGTGTACTTATCTGTGTTCAACTGAAAACCTTCCTGTGTATGTACCTGTACCCATACCTGTGCATATCTACCTGTGTATACTTACCTGTGTATTTATCTGTATACCTACCTGTGTATATTTACCTGTACCCACGCCTGTGTTCCCAGCTACACGATGCGGGTGGTGAGCAACGGTATCAAAGGCCAGAGTGCCAACCCCGAGGTGAAGGTGAGGGGAACCGACCCCGTCATCAGTCAGATCCTCGACAAACTCAAACACGTCAACCAGGTGAGACTCCGCCTTGCGTCGCTACCTAAAAGATACCTTGGAGGTCCTGCTATCCTTCTGCGGGTGGTCAAGGGAGTGTACAGCATGACACAACTAACAAAACTAAATAAACATTCTTATTTCCAAAATCATAATCACAATCACAAGCAAAGTATTTCCCCAAAGGTATTGATAAAATGGTTTGCTTTGCCTAATCTACTGATTGATCTATAATCTACAAAGAACGTGAAGGTCATGGATGTACGTGATCGTCGAAGTACATTATGTGTTATGTGTTCAACGCCATATTTGTCGGTTTCGAGTGAATTTTTAGATTGATTGGTTGGAGTCGTGAGGGCCACAGGAGGTGTCCCCGATAGGCTGGTAACTGTGTCAGTCAACGTTATGCATTTTGGTTGTATTCATTCTAGTTCTGCGGTGCCATAGGCGTTATAACATTGAACTGGGAAGCATCAACACTATCTGGATTATAGGGCCAAACATTCGAAATCCTCTTGTCACTCTATGATCCAGTGAGTCAGCGCTCACAGTGACTTGGCCAAGTACTCGAGACTGTGCCTGCCTTAGGTTGTCCCGGGGTTTCAAGGTGGGATCTTACCCGTCATAGGCTAACCAGCCTTCCATACTGGCTTGTTGCAGGATGCCGAATATGAGGTGCAATCAATAAATCCCCACTGATGCTTATGTTCAGCCCATAGGATAAGTGGTGTAGGTTGCAGTTGTGGAGGAACAGGGACAGAGTCATCTGCCATATCGTTCAATCACGTGTGGCCGTGATGGAGACACAACAGGGAACTTAGCCTGTGTGTGTGAGGGTGGGTGGTTGGGGGTTGAGAAATGTCCATGTTAATATCATTGTGATGTGTTAGTGTCAGAGTAAACCTCAACTGGATTTCCATGAGGGGCGGGGGGGGGGGGGGGGGGGGTGAGTGCTTCATTTTCGTTTATCTGATCTGTGCTGGTTGGGATTCCACTGCATAGGGACCCTGTCCAAATCTACCATAACTAAAACACTGTTCACGAACGTCATGGCCTGGGTGGCCAGCATGTCCCCAACCCCATAGTACGCTTCTCCCACTTCTCGATTAGATGAACGGGACTTAATAGGATTGCACTTTTTATATATAATTATATATATTTTTTTGCTTAATTAGGTGAATACAGTATCAGGCAGCAAAGTTGTCTATATTATGAAAAACTCAATTATATTGTGATAGCTTGCTGTGCTGCACCTCTGTACCGCCGTTCCATAAATACCGCCTGTCCCTTAACTTCCCATAACTTTACATTTCTCCCACTCACTGAACGTCTCTCGTAGATATGGAAAAGATATGGAAATTCCCAGTTTGGGTCTCCCACCCTCTCATATATTCAGGCCAGTGGCTACTTTAGACGTGAGATTAGAGACGTTATTCGGGAAGATTTTATCCATTTTATATGTAATTGTTTGAGGAGACCCTGGCTGCGGCTCCCCTTTTGGACAACTTTTGCTTTCCGATGTCCCCATTTCCAACCCCATCAGACAATCCTTCACCAGAACCAGGCCACAAAATACTAATTATCCGACGAGTATAAACGTGCTAAAACGGGTTTGAAAAGAACTATTGCTCACACAGAGCCTTTCGGGCAGATCCCACTTCCTCAGTTTGGTGAGGGGGGAATTTCCCTGAACTCTCGATAAGAGTTCCCAGCGCTGGTTGACCCTGAACGCCTGTGGCTGAGCGCTAGAGGTTTTTTTTCTACAGATTGGCCTTTGTTTAGCTGTGCGTCTAGACAATTAAGCGTACTTTCTCAGGGGAAAAAAAAACCTCACATTTTTCCTCAAAATTTTCCTACCGGTGATCAATTGGTCTTCTAATTCAGGAATGTTACCTCTGCCGTTAGGCATCTGATTCAGGAATACTACCTCTGTAATCAGGCATCCAATTCAGGAAAGTTACCTCTGCAATCGGGCATCCGAGGCAGGAATGTTACCTCTGTAGTTGGGCATGCGGCTCAGGAATATTTCCTCTGAGGCCGGGCATCCGCGCCTCCTAGAGACCGGGCATCCGATGCAGGAATGGTACCTCAGGGTATCCGATATAGATCCAGCTACACCGGGCATCCGATTCAGGACAGCTACCCCTATGATCGGGCTAAACCTACTATTTTTTCTGTATAAACTCCATGATATGTATTATTACTTATTGCACTTTTAAATTCTATTGGGCGTACCGGAGAGAGTAAGTACAATTCTTATAAAAAATACGATTGTAACTTACCTCTGTCCAGTATCCCACTTCTGACACCAAGTTGTTGAGTGCTCATCTACTGTGGCTGGAGTTTGGGTTCTGGTTCAGGTTCCGGTTCTGGATTGTCTGTAGCAAAGCAGCGAGCTCGGGACTCAATGTGACACAAGGCAGTATCACTCTGAATGATTCAAAGTTTATTCATAGAGCATATGGTATATACATTTTGGGATGGGAAGAACAGAGGAGCATTTACATGTAGACACAACAAATCATCTTGAAAAGCAGACGTGGAGACGCTCCCGCACCCCCGCCTCCCAGACTGGCATCCAGGGAGCAGGGACACCAGGCCCCACGTGGATATGTAACAGACCGACAGACAGTTAACTTGGAGATGCACCCACCAGACCGCCAGCCCAGGAAGCAGGACAGCAAGGTCTCACGTTGAGACGCTCCCGTTCCCACCTTCCAGACAACCAGTCCAGACACAAGAGGCAACACGTTCGACGACAACAACACTCGATGACAACAACACCAGCGAGTGCACCTCAGAGGCCTCCCAGGGCCAACAGATAAGAGTGAAGCTAACTAGTCACATAGGCCAAACAGCTAACTAGTCATGTAGGCCAAACAGCAGAGTGGAAAGTTAATGGCCCACAAGATTAAAACAACCACAACAGTAATTTATTCAGCATTGATTTCATGACAATTTAGTAAATGCATTGCATTTATATGGCACTTTTATCCGAAGCGCCTCACATTCACCTATTCATACACTGACGCCGGTGTCAACCATGCAAGCTAACAACCAACACATCAGGGTTAGGTGTCTTCCTCAGGCACACCTCAACACGGAGCCTGGGGATCGAACCAGCAACCTTCCTGTTGCCAGCCCCGCTCTTACCTCCTGAGCTACTGCCGGGTTATATACGATTCCCAAGGTCTGTACAAGTTGTTGGACGGGCTTCTGTCTGGCGTTTCCCGGTGCTCCGGGGTGCAGCATCACGGAGGGTGTCGGCACTGAGACGGGACAGGGCAAGTAACAGCATCAGTAGTCAGTTCACATCCCAAATACTGAAGACATCATCCAGTCAGTCAGCAAGCCCGGCGTATTCCACAGATGTACTGCTGGAGTCAACAGATAGGCTGTTTTGCTATTATTGTTTTGAGGCGTGTGTGTGTGTGTGTGTGTGTGTGTGTGTGTGTGTGTGCGTGTATGCATGTGTGTGTGTCTGTGTGTGTGAGTGTAGTCCAGGGGAATGTAATAAAAAGTCAACTGGATCTATGATTCCGGTTCCCCAGTAACTGAGTCATTTCCAACGCTGTAAGGGCAGAATGCGCAGGCTTAGCTTCGAGGAATTGGTGATGGAGAACGCTACACGACACACAGATGAAATATAATATAATCCTCTCAGCAGATTAACATTAAAATCAGATCCTACCCCTCAACCTTCCGGCTGATAGGCCAACAACCTCCAAAACAATCAACACACACACACACACACACACAGGCACACAAAAAATCAATCATTAAATGTTTAGGAATCCATTAGACTGCTTTGAGTATAATCATGTTTATAAAAATCATTGTTCTGCCCTTTGGCAAAATCAATGTCACTTTAGCATCAACCGCCCGGGCGCTTTATTCTACGTAGTTGCCCTGCAACCCACGCTATGTTGCTGTGCAGATCACATTACGTTACATTCGATTATATTGTATGAGATTATATGAACGCATCTAATGGCAGAACTTCCTCCACGGAAACTCTTTAACAGCTGCAGTGACAGGAGCCATGAGGTGCGTCACTCTGTACCCCAAGGGGACGGCGGGACAAATCTCCAAAGCTTTTAAGGCTGCATCCCTAGCTAGTCTCTCTGCTAGATATTTGGTCAGTGGGTTCAATGGCGATCAAGGAGGATATCTGGAGATGTAGGAAGTGAGAGTGAGTTGAATCAGGATAATAGAATTATTGTCTCCTTAGAGTCCACGCTTTAAGTTAACGTCCAGGTTTCTGAAGGCAAGGCAGACTCCTTCAAACACAAAGGCCATTCAGAGGTCTTTAAATAGACGTAGGTATGTTAAATAAATGTAGAATAAAACATCAGTTCAGTTCAAGCTCAAGTGCTTTTCACTGAAAGGACAATGAAAGACTATACTGTAATCTAAAGGAGACATTTTTAATCAAGTGTTAAAAGGTAAAGTTGCAGATTCCAATTCCTGTCTCTTAGTGGTCTAGATCTCTTACCGGTCTAGACCTCGTATTGGTCTAGACCTCTTACCGGTCTAGATCTCTTACTGGTCCAGTTCTCTTACCGATCCAGACCTATGTGGGTCTGCTATACGGTTTCTTCTGGCAGGGTGTGCGGTGTCTGCCCATCTGTGTGCGGTCAGAGCAGCGCGGTGATAAATCCGCGTCCACGCGATGAGCACACGGGCCCCAGAACAGCTTCCCTTGTTAGCGCTTGGAGGGCCGGGCCTGCTCTTCAAGAGCAGATCTCAGGCTGAGTATCTAGTTGAGTGGAAATAGTACTATATAGTCCCGTAAATAATATTGTAAGTAGTACTGTCTGTCAGTAGTACTCTCAATAGATTCAGAATACGTAATTTTGTATCCCAGCGGGAGACTCAATGGCTCTGCACAAGATAGTGAAGACTGTTTCCTCTTGAAACTAAATTTGTTTTTGTTGCTCTGTCTCCACTTTGTTCTGTTGGCAGAGTTGACACAGCCTGTCCTCTCTGGGCAGGTAGGTCTGTCTGTGTCGGCCAGTCTCTATGGCCAGGCTATGGTCGCTGAGTCTGTACTTGGTCCAGGTTTTCCTCAGTTTCTGATCAGTCACGGCGGTCAGATAGTCTGCCAGCCACCGTGTACTGCCTGTTTAGATCCAAATAACACTGACGTTTGCTTTGAGCTTTTGTGGTAGATGTCCAATAGTTAACGTCGTTTTACTTTTCTTGAGCTATAGTTTGGTTGGACAAGATTGTGTGAGGGCTCTCCCTCCCTCCATCTATCTCTCTCCCTCTATATCTCTCTCTCTCTCTCTCTCTCTTTCTCTCTCTCTCCCTCTCTCCCTCCATCTCTCTCAATCTCTTTCTCTCTCTCCCCTCCCTCCATCTCTCTCGCTCCCTCTTCCTCACCTCTCATCTATAAATCACCTCTCCTCCTGTAATGACTCTCTTCCTCCCTTAACCGAGCCATCCGTCTTTTCTGGACATTTTCAGTTTTTTTTTGCTGTAAAACTCATCTTTAAAAAGTTTAGAAAAAACCCAAAGCAGAGAGTGTGTCCGACTAAGCGTGTTGACTAGCATGGACTCGGCTGTAGTCGTAGAGAGAGACTACAGGCCTGCAGTCAAACAAATACAAGCGTAACCTTTCATTCTTTCATACAGAATTCACAGGACGGTGGATCTGCCTTCGTTCACGTTAATCCATCCAGCAAAGTTCACTTTAGTTTTCTCTTTTATTAACAAGTAAGGCAAAAACAATATGTAGTGGGAACAGAGAGTAACTCCAATCACTGACATTTAAATTACTTTTGATTTGGCGATCAGCCTCAGTGTCTGTGGACATAAGGTTTGTAATATCTGATATAGCTCGGGTAATATTGTTTTCTTAGCTCAGTTAGAAAGATGTTGGATACTCAACAAATATTCATGATTTGTAATAAAGCGAACTAAAGCCGGGAGCGAAGGGACCGCAGTGGAAGTCCGGGTGGTTCTGGAGGTCTAACCTGACAGGCTGCAGAGATAGCAGCACTAGACCGGGGACAACAAAGGGGTGATCCCCGGTCAGAGCAGAGGCTATGGAGGCTACCTGACCTGCCTCAGAGCAGAGGCTATGGAGGCTACCTGACCTGCCTCAGAGCAGAGGCTATGGAGGCTACCTGACCTGCCTCAGAGCAGAGGCTATGGAGGCTACCTGACCTGCCTCAGAGCAGAGGCTATGGAGGCTACCTGACCTGCCTCAGAGCAGAGGCTACCTGAGCTGCCTCATAGTGGAGGCTACCGGACCTGCCTCAGAGCTACCTGACCTCCTCATCCTAATACTGCAGTGTTTCCATAAGCGTCTTGCAGTCGGTGATACGAACAAATAATCTCCAATGTTCTGCTTTCAACTCTCGAGAGGCTCAAGTCTCAGAGCACCAAGTCTCCTGTGAGTCGAGTCTCTCTGCAGCAGACTAGTACAAGTCAAGTCAGAAGTCCCCAACTTTGTGACCCCAGCTGTGTCTGTATATAGGACCCCCCAACACCAACACCTCAGAACGTAGTACTTCTGTATAAGCCCTGTACGGGAATAGTACCACACTCTAGCCCAGTAGTTGTATATATTTGTACCACTCTATAGCCCAGTACATGTATATATTAGTATCACACTCTATAGCCCAGTATTTGTATGTGTATATACCGTATTCGTATGACCCACTAGCCCAGTACTTGTATATACATTAGGACTATCCTCGAGTCTAGCCAGTACTTGTTTGTGGATTAGACTGGTGGACGTGTTGTGTTGCTGCTTCCTCTAATTTAATCTAAACACTGAGAGGGCGTCCCTGTGACCTTGGGCCTGGCGGAGGCAGCTGGTTAATATTCCACGCTGCTTATGAACCAGGAGGCTGATTCATCATGCTAGCTCTCACGCTCACCCTGCATTTCATCATCCTCAGCATCATCACCGTCTTCATCAGCAGCAGCGGCGGCGCTCTGCTATGAATAATTTGTTGCCTCGCACCTTGACTGTCCTCTCTCTGTCACTCTCTCTGCATCCACCTATCTTTCTCCCCTCCTTTATCTCTCTTTCTCTCTTTCTCTCTCTCTTTATCTATCTGTCACTCTCTTTCTCCCCTCCTTTATCTCTCTTTCTCTCTCTCTTTATCTATCTGTCACTCTCTTTCTCCCCTCCTTTATCTCTCTTTCTCTCTTTCTCTCTCTCTTTATCTATCTGTCACTCTCTTTCCCCCCTCCTTTATCTCTCTTTCTCTCTTTCTTCGTCATCTCTTCTCCCTCTTTATCTCTCTTTCTCTCTTTCTCTCTCTCTTTATCTATCTGTCACTCTCTTTCCCCCATCCTTTATCTCTCTCTCTCCCTCTATCTGTCACTTTTTCTCTCTCGCTCTCTTTCCATCTCTCCCACACTCTCTCTCTCGCTCTCTCTGACTCTCTCCCACTTTCTCTCTCTCTCTCTGAGTCTGGCGGTGAATTATTTATGCATAATTGTTTCTTTTCCGTTCCTCTGCGTGGCGCTTGACCAGCAGCTTTCTGTGTCAACGATTCATCGATTGCTCTGGTTGATTAATCATCGAATATTCATCCCGGAAACTGTAAAAACTACGGACGTCACAAACCTACATCCTCGAAGTGGACGTTTTTACCACTAAGACCCACTCAGGAGAAGCCTCCAGTCTTTGTAATTGGGCTTTTAGGCAAATTTGAGTCATAGAGTAAATCAACCCATTTGAAAATGACGTGCGACTAGTGGACTCAACTCCACATTTGTGTCTCTACGAGGTGACGAGCGAAAAAGCTGCAAGTGCCCATTTTGCCTCCCAGCGATGGAAGCAGGCGGAACTTGAATGAACGCCTCGCATATTAATAAATATGTATGTATGTATGTATGTATGTATATAAATATGTATATTTAGAACTAATTGAGCTAATCACAAGGTTAGATCATCATTTCACATGACAAAGATCAAAAACCAGGCCTCGTATTACTTAGTTAGCTTCAACCGCTACAGTTTGTCTGGCTAATTTAGCCAAAGTCTGCCCTTTGTCTTGGCTTCTTAAAGGCCAGTTTGTTCGGTTCAGCAGCTTATTAAGACGTATCTCTGTGTCCTTCACCTTGGTGGTGGTTCGTTCCACCTCACAGAAGCTTCTAGGAATGGTTCTGTTGTTTGCTAGCAGACTGAAAAGACAAGGAGGCAATGGAATGTTTTTTCCTGTCCGGTGTGGGCGGGGCCTATTTGTGCCCTGTCTCTCGCTCTCTCTGCGGTTGTGATTGACACCCGGCAGGCTTTTCATCGAACCGCGCTGAAAGCCTTTCCAGTGCTGCCACTCTGAACTGAGTTCCGGCGGCGGCGGCCTCACACACCACCTATCATCTACATCAACCAGGATGTGATGGCAGCTGCAGCTAACCCTTGATGCCCCACCAAGCAGGAAAAACATCACAAGAACACACACACACATACACGTACACATCACACCACACCCACACACATACACGACACACATACACGGTACACACACATACACGTACACCACACACACATCATTACACTATACACAACACTACACATACAGCGTACACACACACACATACACGGTACAGCACACACACACGCACGCACACACACACGCACACTGCTAACTGGCCATGCATCTGCATGAAAGTATAGTTTAATGGAGGTTCTTGCATGCATACCCCATCACACACCACACACACACACACCACCACAACACTGCTAACTGGGCATGCATCTGTATGAAGGTATAGTTTAATGGAGGTTCTTGTTTGGAGCACATTTAGAGTACATGTAGGTAGGTTTTGCCCACATGTTCTCCAGAAAATTCAGTCTGTGAATTTCTTGTTTGTTCTGATGGTCCCCAGCATGATATGAGTCCCATGCGGATTGGAGCCCAGAGGAACCAGGGGAAGGACATCTTGTCTGTGGTGGAATCACCACCACCAACAGTGAACGATATGCATTCATAATACAAAAAACCTTCTGAGAGCAGTAGCCATGCATCATAATTATCATAACTCATTACACACTTAGTACACAAACAAACACTTCTGAGTGGCGTTTCCCCGGGTTGCTCCGTTAGAGCTGACCTCTGCTGAGCAGTAAACACTTCCAGGGCCTCTCCGTCGCCCATGTAGGTCACCGCTGGTCTGATTATAATGCTACCAGTGGGGCAGGGATGATATTTAATCATATTTAATAATATCTAGAGACCGCCGGTCCAATATCCTGCTCGGTCTCCCCTCGCAGCCCTCAGATGGCCGTCGTTCAAATGCTCACGTCCCAGAAACGCAACCGCCATGCAGGGCTGTGCATATTCACTGTGCAGTTTGTGTCTGTAGAGTGTGTGTGTGTGTGTGTGTGTGTGTATGTGTGTGTGTGCATGTGTGTGGAGTGTGTGTGTGTTGAGTGTGTGTGTGTGTTGAGTGTGTGTGTGTGTTTATGAGGCATATTTCAGAAAAACATCAACATTTGGCTGGGAAATCATTGTACAGTGTTACATCTATATTTTACATATTTACATGTATATATAGTATATTCAGTATTTATAGTATGTACTTAGCGCTGTTGTGGTGGTTCACTTTCAGTTTTGATGTATGGATGTTCCTGGTGGGCGGTCATTGTTGTAAAATCTACCCGGGCCAGAACAGGGAACAAACAAAAAAGTATCACTAAGTTGGCATGGACCGTTACCATGGTGATAAGAGCTCTTAGCCCCCTTATATTTTTTTAGTTGGAAAATTTTCCCAGTGGTCTAATTTGAGCTGAAAAAGGCGCTTCACTGACACTTTAAGTGAGTTTTATGAACAAAAGGGTAATAGCGACCCCCACCCCCACCCCCATCACTTCTCATTTAAAACTAAAAATGAACGTCTGCAAAAGCTGGCGGTTCACCTTAACACAGTGGTGAAAGGACCTTTCTAACACTCATACTTTTATAGAAAACACCAGAGCTAATTAACTTACGAATTAAATGAGCTAAGTGAATTCATGGGTAATTAATTTGTTCATATCTTCAAACATCCTTGGGTTGTTTTTATATACTTACTGTTTACTTAAGACTCACATTGCTGTCCGGGTCTACATTAATTAGAAATGTACATTTTTATCTCTCGTACGTCTTCTCTGTAAAATGTCATTCTATGGACAGCGAGTTCATTTGTTTTCACCGAGCAGCAGCAGCGGCGGCAGCGGCAGCGGCGGCAGCGGCGGCCACGTTGCCTCATTGTTGTTAATCCGAGCGTTCGCTATCCTTGGCGCTGATAAGACGCGCGGTATATTAGCTTTGGCTGAGTTTCCCCACCTGTCAGCCCATGTGTGGAGTGGGGAGATGTTTGCCGAAGCCTCAGCCGCGGCCGTCTCCTGGGCGCTGATGTGAAGGTTGGAGAGATTTCCTGAAAGCCAACGTCTTGTTGATGAGTTTCTCTCTCTCTCTTCTGCTGCTGCTGCTGCTCCTATATGAGCTGGGCCTGCGCTGCTGTTGTCGTCATCTTTGTCGTAGCGATGCCTGTTGCCTCCTCCAACAAGTTGCTGTGTTACTGATGCCCACGGATAATAGCAAGTTATATTCTGCATTCTGCCAGAGCAGCGGTGCCCTGATGTTGGGCAACTCATCATAGACTTCAGATCTTCTAGATTCACACGATGTGTTTCATCTCTTTATGTGCCGTGCGGTGGGCGGTATGTCCTAATTGGATCGCTGTTGCACTGTACAATTACGCGGTTACACTGGACGTCTCTGCACAACCCACATGTGGAGTTAGCTTATCGGGGTCGGAGGCCCGTGGAGAACATAGCAGAGTGGTTTTCAAGAGGTTCATTCATTCAACCCTGAACCCTGGAAGGTGAACCTCTAAGTGACGATTTGATAATTAGCATGCGCGACGTTAACTTTGTGGGTTAAAGTCGAGACTTTAGCGTGGTGTCTCTCTTCAGAAGAAGACTTGAGGATGTCACCTGGAATCACCTGGAGATCTGGCAATGGTTCTCTAGTTTGACAAACCGATGCGAGGCGATGGTTGAGCTTTCATCACTTCCTATGTCACAGGAAGTAACAAACGCCTCAAGAATTCTCTACCGCAACCCACATCACAGCATGGACAATAGGGAGAGACTTGGCATTATCTATGGAATATAATCTGGTATTAAATGTTTGGCTGGCGCTCTCATCCAATGTGACTCAGAATGAGTCATCAATCCAGATTTCGTTCTGATTGAGGTGCAAATTATGAAATAAACATAAAATGACAGAATTTGCCAAGATGCTAATTCATCAGTGGTCCCTGGACAAGGTGTTAAAACACTTCCTAAAATACATCAAAACCAACGACAAAAACAGGACACAAACTTTAACGTTTGGGAACAAATTTGTTAAAAGCAGTGATGACAAGTATATAGAACGACAGACAGTATATGCATGTATATATATACATGTATATACAGTATGTACTGTATATATGCTGACAAATATACATATAGAATGGCATTACAAACAAGCAGGACGTATGGAAAGCAGCAGCAAAGAGAGAATTCCGTGCAGACTTCTGTATGTATTAATCATCCATCATTTTAATTGGTTCCTGAAGGATATATACGTGTTTAGCTGTCTGATGGGATGTTTGTACTTATGTTCCACTCTCTCAATTCTCTGACAGACCAGGCTGACTGGCTGAAGGCACCTTGCTGCCCTCTCCTCTTATAGACTCCCTGGTGGCTCGCTTAGCGTCAAGCCATGGTGACTTTGCATGACAAGCACAAGTTTATATGTTTTATGTGGCGGAAGTGCTTAGATGTTGTCTCGTGATTCAGGTTTCAGCGGACAATGCCTTAGCATGGTGTTCTGTTTCAGCGTTAGCCTGTGATCAGTTTATTAAACAGTTGTAGCAAACGACCATGCCACATGCCACATGCCACATGCCACATGCCACATAAAGTGGGTTTTCCAGTGCTCCCCCAACACCAGGACACAGGAAGATGATGATGATAAACTGGTTTATTGCAGAGTTTGTAGTGGATTGTAGACAGAGCAGGTGGCACAATGACAGCATGCTAGCGTTCCTACCAGATTTTGTCTTGTATCTCGTCCAACAGATTATATCTCATATCTTTTCATTCTACTATATAAAATCTCATATCTCTTCATTCTACCTGATTATATCTTGGTGGTAGCATATACAGTATCTTCATCAGCCATCTGACTGGGACCCGTGTCATGTGACCGGGGCGCCATGTGACCGGGGCATTCACGCCGACGCCCCCTCGCCCGTGGCGGTGTTAGCGGCGGCTGTCAGGAAACGCGATCACTCAGAGGAAGACACACGGCTGTTCGATCCACTCAAACACAAAGCAATTAGTCTCCACACCGCCATGACTGCAGAGTGACATGAGGTCGATGCAGAGAGAGAGAGAGAGAGAGAGAGAGAGAGAGAGAGAGGTGCACTGTTATGATGTAAGCCATCAAACTTTCGAAATAACAGTGCCAGTTGCGATTTCCTGAGATTTTCCAGAATTTTTCTGCCATCGACCGGTGAGAGAAGGAGAGAGAGAGAGGGAGAAGGAGAGAGAGAGAGGAGAGGAGGAGAGAGGAGAGAGGGGAGAGAGGAGAGGAGAGAGGAGAGAGGAGGAGAGAGAGGGGAGAGAGGGAGAGAGAAGGAAGTAAGGAAGGACGGAGGGAGAGAGGGAGGGAGGGAAGGAGGTAGACCGAGAGGGAGAGAGGGGGAGAGAGATGTTAACATGGGAACCAAATGGTTATTCCCTCTACAATATGTGGAGTAATGAGCTGTCTGTTTATGGAAATCATATCTCACCACGAACAAATCATTGACAAGAGCATAATTGCGTGTGTTTCCTGCCAATTTACACGGATGTGTTATTGATGTGAACTCGTTCCGCCATGTAAGAATCAAGTCTCTCATTAGCCCATCACCCTCATCTTTTATTAAAATCCACTTCATCTCACGAACAAAAAGTTGGGTCACGGAGGCAAAATCAGTCAAGGTAAAAGTCACAAATAATTTTGAGCACAAGACAAGCCAATAAATAAATAAATAAATAACTCCTCTCTGGCAATTCCCCCCAAACTGTTGAGGACGATCCTTTGTAGTCTTCTTCAGGTGTCTGCTGATTAAGACCCGACTCTCACACCTGTTGCTCTGCTAAGCTAAAGAGCTACGAGTGTTCTTCCAGCGGCGGAGGTTGAAGTAGAGTCCAGGTGGGGCCGCCAGCATCCAGACATCTCAACACTGGTCTTATTTATGGATAAGGTCCAGGAAGTGTGTTTGAGTTTCCACAACAACAACACACACACACACACACACACACACACACACACACACACACACACACACACACACACACACACACACACACACACACACACACACACACACACACACACACACACACACACACACCGGAGACCTTTCCAACATTTAAACCTTTTTTCCCCCCAACACTTTCTCAAGGATGTTTTGCTTTTGAGGGTGAAACTGAACTTGACTACTGACTACTTGGTTAGACTTGTAATTAAAATGCGAACGCTGGCAGAGTTAATGTGCACAGGATGCACACTGTGTGTGTGTGTGTGTGTGTGTTTGGTGGCACCATGACAAGTCTTGTTTATCCTTTTCTGTCATGAATAGAGAATGCGGAAACAGCTTGGTGGGGTTCACACATCATACATACATTTATACAGAAACACCCACACACATACCCACACACACATACACAAACACATACACACACACATACACACACACACACACACACACACACACACACACACACACACACACACACACACACACACACACACACACACACACACACACACACACACACCACACACACACACACACACACATACACACACACACACACACACACACACACACACACACACACACACACACACACCATACACACACACACACACACACATACCACACACACACACACACACACACACATGTACACACATGAACACACACACTTACGACGACACACACACACACATACCAC
>PIJE02000098.1:696181-711181 GCA_002895965.2 Coryphaenoides rupestris
CCCCTCCTCCTCCTCCTCACCCCTACACCTCCCTCCTCCTCCTCCTCCTCCTCCTCCTCCTCACCCCTACACCTCCCTCCTCCTCCTCCTCCTCCTCCTCTTCCTCACCCCTGCACCTCCCCCTGCTCCTCCTCCTCCTCGGCCCCCTCCTCTCATGGGTGTTGTTCCAGTGGTGGGCCCTGCAGTGTGTCTCTGAGAGCAGACTACTGCGTATATGAAAATGGAATAAGGAAGCTTCATAATATCAATGGAAATAATATACACCGGTTTTTTTTCTAAATCCCTAAGATCTCTTTTTCACAACACGTATGCGAGGCAGAGCGCTGCTACAGGAGAAACCGGCGGTTGCCGCTAAGCCCCGGAGGTCACGGCCCTGCAGGGGAGCTCTGAGGTCAGGTCGGATGTTTGCATCGTGGCCCCCCACCCCGCCCCCCGCCGGCCCCTGGTTCCTCCCGGCTTAGCCTGAGCATTAGCCCTGACGTATCTCTTCCTCCGCAGTCGTGAAGTGTGACCGCAGGATATATTAGCATCAGCGCTCCCGCCTTTCTAATCAACACAAAGCTCTCCACATGTTTAGAGAGTGGCGTGCAGTGAATCTGAAAGCAGCCAATTAGAGAAGGACGTTTGAGGATGTGTTTGGTTCAGGTCCCATCGCTGCTGGAATAATGACCTGAACTAATCCAGTTCATATCTGAAGGATGGTGCCCTAACCCCGACCTGCTCCTTAATTACCTGTCTCTGGACTGTCTAACCCCTACCTGCTCCTTAATGATCTTTCTCTGTACTGTCTAACCCAGGGGTGGGCAAACCTTTTGGCTCAAGGGCCACATTTGGTTTTTAAAACTGACAGACGGGCCGGGGCATTAGTAGATGAGGATCATAATGTCTAACTTGCGTTATGATGCCATATACTGTATATTGAAGTAGCCTAGTAATAGTATCAACATCTATAGGCTGCCACTATGTAGTTAAATCAAATAAATGAAGTACAATTCAATAATGTAACAATATTGATTGAGCCAGAGGGATTATAAATAATATGTGCTCTAATAATAAATACATTTTATTTTCTTTCTTCTCCTCATTGAAGAGCCTTACATAAACTAACAGCTGAGCATCGTCAGACACATCAGTGGACTCATCTAAACCTATGCATGGTGTCTTATGAATGTCTTCATCCAGCTGAGCACATCCTGGCTTCATATTTCCCTTTTCTTTGTGGCTGATGATGCTGATGTTGGTATTTCCTTGATTTTAGCACAAAACTCTTTTTTGTTTCCCCTCAAATAAGGTTTCAGCTACTGCACTCATGCACTGCTCAACAACAACCCCTCTCTCAGTCAATGGTTTTTTTATGTTGACCCAAAATCCAAGCAACTCTAAGGGAACATTCATTAGCACGTTGTTGGCAGTGAATGAATGTGTTAGGATTCTGGTGGATCGATACTGGGCTCTCAGATCGTTTATTTTCTGCTCCCTCAGTTGGGATTTGGACGGGGATGTTTGGTATGTTTGGTATGTTTGGTATGTTTGGTATGTTTGGTATGTTTGGTGAAAACACTGTTTTGTCTCGTAGTGGCTTCACATTGCCGCTTTTAATAATAGCCAGTCTCAGGACAGATGAGACATACGGGTTTTGAACTGTAGAATAAACATGGACACGTCTGTCCAATCTTCATTAAAGGCTCTGTTCTCACTGATTATCTTTCTCTTTTTAAAGCGCGCTATACTCCGACTGTTTCTCTCGTCTCGTCTCTCCGCCTGCATGTTTGTTTCTAGTCGCTCACTGACTGCAACGATCTGATTGGCTGAGTAGCGTCACGTGACGTGACCTGATTGAGCCGCTAAGCCAGTACCGTAAAGGCTAGAAAAGATGCGTCGGTAAAAATAGAAACGCGACAACTAAATTGTATAATACTCCGGGTCCAGATATGACGGCGTCTGGGTCCGGACCCGGACCGCGGTCCGCATATTAGTGTCCTCTGATCTAGTGGAACCAATCAAGGAATCAATTGCAGGAAAAAAAAACAGCAAAATGAATACTACAAATGTAAATGTATTATAGGACTGTTGTTAATGTAAATGCCCGACGGGCCGGATTAAACAACGCAACGGGCCGTATGTGGCCCGCGGGCCGTAGTTTGCCCACCTCTGGTCTAACCCCTACCTGCTGCTTAATGACCTGTCTGCACTGTCTAACCCCTACCTGCTGCTTAATGACCTGTCTCTGTACCGTCTAACCCCTACCTGCTCCTTAATGACCTGTCTGCACTGTCAAACTCTACCTGCTTCTTAATTACCTGCATCTGTACCGTCTAACCCCTACCTGCTCCTGATCGGTCTCTGTACTGTCTAACCCCTACCTGCTCCTGACTGACCCGTCTCTGTACTGTCTAACCCCTCCCTGCTCCTTAATGACCTGTCTCTGTACTGTCTAACCCCTACTTGCTCCTTACTGACCCGTCTCTGTACTGTCTAACCCCTACCTGCTCCTGATGACCCGTCTCCCTACCTGCTCCTGATCCGGTCTCTGTACTGTCTAACCCCTACCTGCTCCTTAATGACCCGTCTCTGTACTGTCTAACCCCTACCTGCTCCTTAATGACCTGTCTCTGTACTGTCTAACCCCTACCTGCTCCTTAATACCTGTCTCTGTACTGTCTAACCCCTACCTGCTCCTTAGTGGCCAGTCTCTGTACTGTCTAACCCCTACCTGCTCCTTAATGACCCGTCTCTGTACTGTCTAACCACTACCTGCTTCTTAATTACCTGTTTCTGTACTGTTTAACCCCTACCTGCTCCTTAATGACCTGTCTCTGTACTGTCTAACCCCTACCTGCTCCTTAATGACCCGTCTCTGTACTGTCTAACCCCTACCTGCTCCTTAATGACCCGTCTCTGTACTGTCTAACCCCTACCTGCTCCTTAATGACCCGTCTCTGAATTATGAATTTCATCCTTGAAAGTGTTGGTTGGTTGGGTTGTCATGATGATATTCTTCTGTAATCCTTACATCCTTCTCTGTGTTGTCAAGACGATGTCATTAACACTTACATCGTTCTCTGTGTTGTCATGACGACGTCAGTAACCCTTACATTCTGTTCTCTGTGTTGTCATGGCTACCTCAGCTGCTGCAGGGAAAGTCCATTCCGAGGCTGGGCTCTCTGGACCAGATCGAGGCGGGCAGCGGCGACTGGGAGGGGCGTGCCAGCGGGGACTGCGATGACGAGGACGGATGCTCGGGGTCGGGAGGCGGCCAGGGGTGGGGGAAAGTCCCACGCGTCGGCAAGCGTAAGTCCACAAACCCCACCTGCTAACCCACCTGTTAACACACCTGTTAACCCACCTGATAACCCACCTGTTAACCCACCTGTTGACCCACCTGATAACCCACCTGTTAACCCACCTGTTGACCCACCTGATAACCCACCTGTTAACACACCTGTTAGCCATTGAACAGCTGTGTCTTGATTGGCCTGTGTCTTGATTGGCCTGTGTCTTGATTAGCCTGAGTCCTGATTGGCCTGTGCCCCGATTGGCCTGTGTCAGAACTGTGTCTGATTGGCCTGTGTCTTGATTGGCCTGTGTCTGATGGCCTGAGTCTTGATTGGCCTGTGCCCTGATTGGCCTGTGTCAGAACTGTGTCTGATTGGCCTGTGTCTTGATTGGCATGTGTCTTGATTGGCCTGTGTAAGAACTGAGTCTGATTGGCCTGTGTCTTGATTGGCATGTGTCTTGATTGGCATGTGTCTTGATTGGCCTGTGTCAGAACCGTGTCTGATTGGTCCAAGCGATGGTCCCTGGTCTGAAGTGTGCGTATCTCTGCCCATGTGGCCCAGTTGGTTCAATCAAGTTCTTGTCATCTGCACTATTCATTATAATGTTCTACTAAAATACTGTTTTATGTGAAGCCTCAGGGTTCTGCTGCCTGGCACTGGTTACCCGACCTGTTAACCGACCCATTACCCGTTCCGATACCTGACCCGTTTATCGACCCGTTAACTGACCCGTTAACTGACCTGCTAACCGACCCGTTACCCGACCCATTAACTGACCCGTTAACTGGCGACATGCAGTGCACCAAAACCTTATTTATGTCCATTATTATCCGGAATCAAGTTTTTATGCGGTGCGGCAAACGTTTCGAGTGCTCGCCGGCGATGCAGACCAAAGAGCGGCTGTTTCGTCTCTGCCTGATGACACGGATAATCATAATCATTACCCATAATGGTTGCCATGGGGATATTGTTCCAATCAAAGCCCATCGCTGTAAAAGTTATTGTTCCCCCAAGCCTGAGTAAGCTCTAACTTGTCACAGCGGCCCCAGCCTGATTCATGATGTCGCCTCCATCGGTCCATGGAGGTCCCCACCTCCTCGTCCTCCCTTTCCTCACCTCCTCCACTTCACCTCCTCCTCCTCCTCCCTCTCCTCATCTCCTCCTCCCTCTCCTCACCTCCTCCTCCGCCCATCACTCCCTCCCTGCCCTATTCCCCCTCCTCTTCATCCATCTTCCCCCTCCATCATACGCCTCCTCCTCCTCCTCCTTTCTCCCTCTGCCCGCTCCATCCATTCTGCCCTCCGTGCCTATCCCCCTCCCCCTACCCTTCTCTATCCCTCCCCCTCCCCCCAAGTGCTACGTCAGCCATGCTAACAGCCTGATTAATCACCTCCCTCCTCACGTTGCCCTCTGATGGTGTGGGGGAGAAGGAGAAGGGGAGGAGGAGGAGGTGGAGGAAGAAGGAAGAGGGCAGGGGGTCACCCAAACAAGGCGTTCCATTCCAATAAATGTCCCCCCCAACCACTCCCCCCTCCCCACCGGACAGGGTGTCATTTCTCTGGGAGGCAGTAGGTGACGTCATACCTACAATGTCCCCTGACCGTTTATATCTCATCTCTCCCTGCAGGAACTCCTATTTCCTATTTCAATATTCAATATTTAACAAGCTACGAAATTATATTGACGTTTATGAAGTCACCCGTGGAACCTGCTTATGTAGGTGGGAGGTGGAGCCCTGCTTGGGCATTGCTGGACTAGACCCCCGCACCCTCTCTCTCTCCCCGGGAGACGTGAGCTCTGTCTGCCAGGGGCCATGTTCTCCTGACCCTCCACACAAATGCAGAGTGATGACTTAGACCCCTAACATGGACCCCTTCTGCCTCCGTCGCTAACCCCACCACCAACCACCACCGCCTCCACCCCCCTGGCACCCGGCGCGGGGGGGAGGCTGTTTGACAGGCCAGGCAGGGGTGTGAGGGGAGCGGGTGAGGAGAGGGCGAGGAGATTGGATGATGTGGCTCAGCGAAGCTACCTGTCAGCTAGGCTACAGACAAAAGCGGTCGGTAGGACACAGCAGAGCAGCGTCTCCTAAAATAATATCATTATAATTTGAATAATTATCATAATATTATAATAACATAATATTCCTAATATCTTTTGTTTCAATATTTACTACAGCGGCCCTTCGAGAAACCCAGGATGATTTACCAAGGTTAGACACATAAAAGAACACCAGAACAATGATTAGCTGAAGTTGGGAGGGATTAGGTTAGGCTCGTAGGCCTCTGTGAACAGATGCTCGTAGGCTCGGTGAACAGGAAGGCTTGTAAGCCTGGGGAACAGGAAGGCTTGTATGGCCTGGGGAACAGGAAGGCTTGTAGGCTCGGTGAACAGGAAGGCTTGTAGGCCTGGGGAACAGGAAGGCTTGTAGGCCTGGGGAACAGGAAGGCTTGTAGGCTTAGCATACATGTAGGCTCGTAGGCCTGGTGAACAGGTAGGCTCGGTGAACAGGTAGGCTCGTAGGCCTGGGGAACAGGAAGGCTTGTAGGCTTAGCATACATGTAGGCTCGTAGGCCTGGTGAACAGGTAGGCTCGGTGAACAGGTAGGCTCGTAAGCCTGGTGAACAGGTAGGCTTGCAGAACAGGTAGTCTTGAAGGCTCGGTGAACAGGTAGGGTTCAGCATGCACACCGCTGAAGGGGAAGTCTGGTGATAAAGTTCTTCTGCCGTGTTCGCCTGTGTGTCAGGCGGTTTGTTGGAGTTTGTGTGCTGTGTACACATAGGAGTGTGTGCATTTCAGCTTGTCTCTGTGTGTGTGCCTGTGTGTGTGTGTGTGTGTGTGTGTCTTTCTGTGTGTGTCTGTGTGTCTGTGTACCGATGACTGTGTGCGTTTGAGCTTGCCTTTGTGTTTGCGTTTGTGAGTTAATTTCTGCTTGTCTGATTGTGTGTGTGTAAGTGTGTGTACACGTGTGTGCAGTGCATGCATATGACTGCATATGTTTACACATGTTTACACACACACCCAGGGAGGAGGGAGAGAAACAGGACGAAGGTTGCACGTTGGGTTCTTTATTTTGATGCGTTCACATCGCCTGACTACAGCGAGACGCTTCGTGTGTCACCTCTGTTTTCTGGCAGACAAAATAATGACGTCTATACGATCAGTGTACGTATATAACGTATACAATGACACATAACAACACCATAAGGTTAACACATTTCTCTCTCAGGTCAAGGCTAGAATGTGGACTGCAAACGGCAGAGAGAGAGAGAGAGAGAGAGAGAGAGAGAGAGAGAGAGAGAGAGAGAGAGAGAGAGAGAGAGAGAGAGAGAGAGAGAGAGAGACGAGAGAGAGAGAGAGAGCGTTCGCATCTGAACCCGTTTATCGACCCGTTAACTGACCCGTTAACTGACCTGTTAACCGACCCGTTACCCGACCCATTAACTGACCCGTTAACTGGCGACATGCAGTGCACCAAATTATTTTTATGTTTGGTATGTTTGGTATGTTTGGTATGTTTGGTGAAAACACTGTTTTGTCTCGTAGTGGCTTCACATTGCCGCTTTTAATAATAGCCAGTCTCAGGACAGATGAGACATACGGGTTTTGAACTGTAGAATAAACATGGACACGTCTGTCCAATCTTCATTAAAGGCTCTGTTCTCACTGATTATCTTTCTCTTTTTAAAGCGCGCTATACTCCGACTGTTTCTCTCGTCTCGTCTCTCCGCCTGTATGTTTGTTTCTAGTCGCTCACTGACTGCAACGATCTGATTGGCTGAGTAGCGTCACGTGACGTGACCTGATTGGGCCGCTAAGCCAGTGCCGTAAAGGCTAGAAAAGATGCGCCGGTTAAAATAGAAACGCGACAACTAAATTGTATAATACTCCGGGTCCAGATATGACGGCGTCTGGGTCCGGACCCGGACCGCGGTCCGCATATTAGTGTCCTCTGATCTAGTGGAACCAATTAAGGAATCAATTGCAGGAAAAAAAAACAGCGAAATGAATACTACAAATGTAAATGTATTATAGGACTGTTGTTAATGTAAATGCCCGACGGGCCGGATTAAACAACGCAACGGGCCGTATGTGGCCCGCGGGCCGTAGTTTGCCCACCTCTGGTCTAACCCCTACCTGCTCTTTAATGACCTGTCTGTACTGTCTAACCCCTACCTGCTCCTTAATGACCTGTCTCTGTACTGTCTAACCCCTACCTGCTCCTTAATGACCTGTCTCTGTACTGTCTAACCCCTACCTGCTCCTTAATGACCTGTCTCTGTACTGTCTAACCCCTACCTGCTCCTTAATGACCTGTCTCTGTACTGTCTAACCCCTACCTGCTCCTTAATGACCCGTCTCTGTACTGTCTAACCCCTACCTGCTCCTTAATGACCTGTCTCTGTACTGTCTAACCCCTACCTGCTCCTTAATGACCTGTCTCTGTACTGTCTAACCCCTACCTGCTCCTTAATGACCCGTCTCTGTACTGTCTAACCCCTACCTGCTCCTTAATGACCCGTCTCTGTACTGTCTAACCCCTACCTGCTCCTTAATGACCTGTCTCTGTACTGTCTAACCCCTACCTGCTCCTTAATGACCTGTCTCTGTACTGTCTAACCCCTACCTGCTCCTTAATGACCTGTCTCTGTACTGTCTAACCCCTACCTGCTCCTTAATGACCCGTCTCTGTACTGTCTAACCCCTACCTGCTCCTTAATGACCCGTCTCTGTACTGTCTAACCCCTACCTGCTCCTTAATGACCCGTCTCTGTACTGTCTAACCCCTACCTGCTCCTTAATGACCTGTCTCTGTACTGTCTAACCCCTACCTGCTCCTTAATGACCTGTCTCTGTACTGTCTAACCCCTACCTGCTCCTTAATGACCTGTCTCTGTACTGTCTAACCCCTACCTGCTCCTTAATGACCCGTCTCTGTACTGTCTAACCCCTACCTGCTCCTTAATGACCCGTCTCTGAATTATGAATTTCATCCTTGAAAGTGTTGGTTGGTTGGGTTGTCATGATGATATTCTTCTGTAATCCTTACATCCTTCTCTGTGTTGTCAAGACGATGTCATTAACACTTACATCGTTCTCTGTGTTGTCATGACGACGTCAGTAACCCTTACATTCTGTTCTCTGTGTTGTCATGGCTACCTCAGCTGCTGCAGGGAAAGTCCATTCCGAGGCTGGGCTCTCTGGACCAGATCGAGGCGGGCAGCGGCGACTGGGAGGGGCGTGCCAGCGGGGACTGCGATGACGAGGACGGATGCTCGGGGTCGGGAGGCGGCCAGGGGTGGGGGAAAGTCCCACGCGTCGGCAAGCGTAAGTCCACAAACCCCACCTGCTAACCCACCTGTTAACACACCTGCTAACCCACTGTTAACACACTGTTAGCCATTGAACAGCTTGTGTCTTGATTGGCCTGTCTTGATTGGCCTGTGTCTTGATTAGCCTGAGTCCTGATTGGCCTGTGCCCCGATTGGCCTGTGTCAGAACTGTGTCTGATTGGCCTGTGTCTTGATTTGGCCTGTGTCTTGATTGGCCTGAGTCTTGATTGGCCTGTGCCCTGATTGGCCTGTGTCAGAACTGTGTCTGATTGGCCTGTGTCTTGATTGGCCTGTGTCTTGATTGGCCTGAGTCTTGATTGGCCTGTGCCCTGATTGGCCTGTGTAAGAACTGAGTCTGATTGGCCTGTGTCTTGATTGGCATGTGTCTTGATTGGCATGTGTCTTGATTGGCCTGTGTCAGAACCGTGTCTGATTGGTCCAAGCGATGGTCCCTGGTCTGAAGTGTGCGTATCTCTTGCCCATGTGGCCCAGTTGGTTCAATCAAGTTCTTGTCATCTGCACTATTCATTATAATGTTCTACTAAAAATACTGTTTTATGTGAAGCCTCAGGGTTCTGCTGCCTGGCACTGGTTACCCGACCTGTTAACCGACCCATTACCCGTTCCGATACCTGACCCGTTTATCGACCCGTTAACTGACCCGTTAACTGACCTGTTAACCGACCCGTTACCCGACCCATTAACTGAACCCGTTAACTGGCGACATGCAGTGCACCAAAACCTTATTTTATGTCCATTATTATCCAGAATCAAGTTTTTATGCGGTGCGGCAAACGTTTCGAGTGCTCGCCGGCGATGCAGACCAAAGAGCGGCTGTTTCGTCTCTGCCTGATGACACGGATAATCATAATCATTACCCATAATGGTTGCCATGGGGATATTGTTCCAATCAAAGCCCATCGCTGTAAAAGTTATTGTTCCCCCAAGCCTGAGTAAGCTCTAACTTGTCACAGCGGCCCCAGCCTGATTCATGATGTCGCCTCCATCGGTCCATGGAGGTCCCCACCTTCCTCGTCCTCCCTTTCCTCACCTCCTCCACTTCACCTCCTCCTCCTCCTCCCTCTCCTCATCTCCTCCTCCCTCTCCTCACCTCCTCCTCCGCCCACTCCCTCCCTCCCTCCCCTCCTCTTCATCCATCTTCCCCCTCCATCATACGCCTCCTCCTCCTCCTCCTTTCTCCCTCTGCCCGCTCCATCCATTCTGCCCTCCGTGCCTATCCCCCTCCCCCTCCCTTCTCTATCCCTCCCCCTCCCCCCAAGTGCTACGTCAGCCATGCTAACAGCCTGATTAATCACCTCCCTCCTCACGTTGCCCTCTGATGGTGTGGGGGAGAAGGAGAAGGGGAGGAGGAGGAGGTGGAGGAAGAGAGGAGAGGGCAGGGGGTCACCCAAACAAGGCGTTCCATTCCAATAAATGTCCCCCCCCAACCACTCCCCCCTCCCCACCGGACAGGGTGTCATTTCTCTGGGAGGCAGTAGGGTGACGTCATACCCTACAATGTCCCCTGACCGTTTATATCTCATCTCTCCCTGCAGGAACTCCTATTTCCTATTTCAATATTCAATATTTAACAAGCTACGAAATATTCATATTTGACGTTTATGAAGTCACCCGTGGAACCTGCTTATGTAGGTGGAGGTGGAGCCCTGCTTGGGCATTGCTGGACTAGACCCCCGCACCCTGTCTCTCTCCCCGGGAGACGTGAGCTCTGTCTGCCAGGGGCCATGTTCTCCTGACCCTCCACACAAATGCAGAGTGATGACTTAGACCCCTAACATGGACCCCTTCCGCCTCCGTCGCTAACCCCACCACCACCACCACCGCCTCCACCCCCCTGACCCGCGCTGGGGGGAGGCTGTTGACAGGCAGGAGGGGTGTGAGGGGAGCGGGCGAGGAGAGGGCGAGGAGATGGATGATGTGGCTAGCGAGCTACCTGTCAGCTAGCTACAGACAAAAGCGGTCGGTTAAGGACACAGCAGAGCAGCGTCTCCTAATAATAATAATCATTATAATTCGAATAATTATCATAATATTATAATCACATAATATTCATAATATCTTTTGTTTCGATATTTATACAGCGCCTTTCGAGAAACCCAAGGATGATTTAGAAGGTTAGACACATAAAAAGAACACAGAACAAGGATAGTGAAGTGGGAGGGATTAGGTAGGCTTGTAGGCCTCGTGAACAGGAAGGCTTGTAGGCTCGGTGAACAGGAAGGCTTGTAGGCCTGGGGAACAGGAAGGCTTGTAGGCCTGGGGAACAGGAAGGCTTGTAGGCCTGGGGAACAGGAAGGCTTGTAGGCCTGGGGAACAGGAAGGCTTGTAGGCCTGGGGAACAGGAAGGCTTGTAGGCTTAGCATACATGTAGGCTCGTAGGCCTGGTGAACAGGTAGGCTCTGTGAACAGGTAGGCTCGTAAGCCTGGTGAACAGGAA
The DNA here is from genome assembly GCA_002895965.2 of Coryphaenoides rupestris. NCBI lineage: Eukaryota > Metazoa > Chordata > Actinopteri > Gadiformes > Macrouridae > Coryphaenoides > Coryphaenoides rupestris. The sequence goes on from PIJE02000098.1 coordinate 707,251, forward strand.
GGCTTGTAGGCTTAGCATACATGTAGGCTCGTAGGCCTGGTGAACAGGTAGGCTCGGTGAACAGGTAGGCTCGTAAGCCTGGTGAACAGGTAGGCTTGCAGCAGGTAGTCTTGAAGGCTCGGTGAACAGGTAGGGTTCAGCATGCACACCGCTGAGAGAGAGAGAGGAGAGAGAGAGAGAGAGAGAAGTCAGTTGTGTGGTGAAGTGTTTTGTGAGCGTCAGTGTCTCTCCATCACCGGTGGTAAATAACTGGACCGCCCCTAGCGACCATCCGCCCTCCAGCGACGCTCCAGCTGGTGTGTTTGGTCGCCGCGGTAGCGGTTGCCATGGACGACTGTATGTTCTCATGCCCCGGTGGTTCAGCTTTGACCTTCTGCAGTGCAGAATGCCTCCTTTGGCGACGGTGCGTATCACAATAAGTATAATCACAAGGATAATAAAATATAATGACAGTGATTAAAGTAAAGAGGGGGAAAGGTTGTCCTTGTGAAGGTTGTGGCGAGGGGCTGCCGTCGGTATCCATGCACATGAGCGCTTTCTCTGCTGCCCTCGGTAAACAAGAACCACGCCGGTAAATACACAGATAAACATGATGCAAGTCTGTTCATCACGAGTACAACAGTACAGAACATATCAATCGTTTTGGTTTTACTGCTGTTTGGTCATGCAGCAGACAAGAGGTTTTAAGATCCATGTCATGAAGAAGCAGGTAGAAAAAAAAAAGTAACAAAGTACGTTTACTCGAGTTCTGTACTTAAAGGTACTATAAGTAAGAATCAGTGCATTCTGAGCTCCGTGGGTTGAGACACTAACAATCAGAAACTAATGTGAGCTCTAGCAGGTTGTTTTTTTTAAATGTGTACTGATTGTTATTACTGTAGTTTCTGATTGTTATTGTCTCAAGCCACGGAGCTGATTCTTACATATAGTACCTTTAAGTACACAACTGACGTACCTATACTTTACCCGAGCATTTCTATTTGTTACTACATATACTTCTACTCCATCTGAGAGGCAAATATTGTACTTTTTACTTGAGGACTTTACTACAGAGTATTTCTACAGTGCGGTATTAATACTGTATTATTATTATTATTATTACAGTACTCCAGTAAAATATGTGAGGACCTCTTCCTCTGCGGACCAACACCCAAACCACCGCTAGCCTCGCCTGCTGTGTGATTCACAACACGGCTCTGGAGATGAGCAGCGTCTGGCCTTCAGAAGGTGTGCTTCTGAAGGCCAGACACTGGCTGTGGTTTCTCGGGCATCAGACCGACGCTGGGTTCTGAGGAGAGGTGCGCTGGAGGTCAGGGTTCTGCCGGGTCCGTCGGCACGCGATGCCGCAGGCTGCAGCCGGCCTCAACCTCCTGGCTCCTGTCGAGGAGACGCTGAACTCACTGAGACACGCCACAGAGATGGGAGCAGGGATGCTGTAAACAGTGACACACACAGAGAGAGAGAGAGAGAGAGAGAGAGAGAGAGAGAGAGAGAGAGAGAGAGAGAGAGAGAGAGAGAGAGAGGACGGGAGATCGAAAGAGAGAGGGGGAGGGAGGGAGAGAGAAAGGGAATAATATAGGGAGAGAGAGAGAGAGAGAGATGGATGGGGGAGAGATAGAAGAGGAGGGGAGAGAGAGAAGGGAAGAAATAGAGGGAGAGACAGACAGAGAGAGAGAAGAGGATAGAGAGACATATAGACAGAGAAGGGAATATTAAGACACAACACAGTTCCATGTCTGAGTAGTAAGCACAGAGGACGACGGCCCCTGCTGCATCTAATTAATTAGTGGCGTCTCCCAGGGCGACCACTTGACAAGACTCCTCCCCCTCCTTCATCAGGCCGCCACCACCACCGCCTGACGTCAGCGCATAGCACCGGCGACGTGCAGCTTGACGACAGCCATGTTTGTTTGGCACCCGGAGCAAACATACCCTCTCCCCGACCCACCCATCTACCGCCACCCCGTCATTAGTCACACCAGTGTGTGTGTGTGTGTGTGTGTGTGTGTGTGTGTGTGTGTGTGTGTGTGTGTGTGTGTGTGTGTGTGTGTGTGTGTGTGTGTGTGTGTGTGTGTGTGTGTGTGTGTGATATCTGGGGAGAGAGCGAGAGACAGCGTGCTGTAGTAGGCCTGTTACCCCTGTTCAGCAGATCCAGTCTCTTCCTAATGGCCTCTGGTCCTCTGCTGGTGGAGTCTGTCGTTATCTTCACCACCGTCACTTGTCATCATTTCTCCATCTACCTCCAGCTATTCACCCCCCCGCCGCCCCCCCTGGGAGCTGGGAGATGTGAGCCACCAGGAGACGGTGCCTAGGGGTGGTGGGGGTGTGGGGAGCAATCAGTGTTAATTAAGAGTGTGGAAGACAAGCCTCACCTTGTGGTTCCCCTCCCCAGGTGAACGGGCGTTGCAAACTCAGCAGAATGTGTCTCTCTCCTGGCTCCTCCCACCACAGGACCCACAGACAGACAGGCAGATGTCGTGAACACCGGTCTATTGCAGGAGTTGGAGGTTGGGTTGTAGACAGAGCACTCCGAGTGTGTGTGTGTGTGTGTGTGTGTGTGTGTGTGTGTGTGTGTGTGTGTGTGTGTGTGTGTGTGTGTGTGTGTGTGTGTGTGTGCGTGTCTGTGTGCGTGTCTGTGTCTGTGTCTGTGTCTGTGTGTGTGTGTGTGTGTGTGTCTGTGTCTGTGTCTGTGTCTGTGTCTGTGTGCGTGTGCGTGTGCGTGTGCGTGTGCGTGTGCGTGTGTGTGTGCGTGTCTGTGTGTGTGTCTGTGTGTGTGTGTGTGTGTGTGTGGTGATGGCTGCTTCAACCGGTGGGCCTTGGTTCGTCAATGCACCACAGGTGTGCAGCCCCATCCGTCACCCAGCCCCAGACACTAACTCAGGCCAGGAGGGGAGGCTGCGCTAACGATGTACACCACCGTTGCTGGCAATGAAGTGCATCGTCATGATCACCTGTCAAAATCATAATCACCAACGTCATAATCAACTGTGCCACAGGTGAGACAGGTCACCTGCTCAGGACAGTAGCGGCTGTGTTTAGTGTGAGTTACTCAAGACCCACCTGTTCACCTGGACTCTGCATAACCCCCACGCCTTCCCTCTCCTAAACCCTAGCAGTACTTAGCATTGTTCAGCATATTGTATGTTGTTAGATGTTGGTAATGCACTCAGAGTGGCACTTCTGCTCATATCCCAGCTATTATGCAGGCAACCTAGCAATTACGTTCTATTAGCCTTGCAACTATGAATGCTCTAAACCTGCTCTATTCTTATCTTTATGTACCACAGTGATATATTGCTGTCTCCTTCAACAAATGTACTCTTTGTAAGTCGCTTTGGATAAAAGCCAAACGCCCTAAATGTAAATGCAATGTAAATGACTCATCTCTGCGGCGCGAGAGAAGGGACAGATGGAGGTGTTGGAGTGTTGGAGTGTTGGAGTGGACCCAGAGGCCAGACTGAAGCGCGGTGGGATACACTAACACCTCAAGGTTTCTGTCGAGTTTCGGTTTCTATCGTCTGGGTTGCTGAACGCGACTCAGACACAGAAACCGCTGCATTGTTAATGCTAACAGGTAGCACTCCACAATGGCCTTGTACGAGTACAATGGAGAATATGTAATGGCACGGTGTCCCTGCAGGATAACAGCTTCACAGGTCAGTCAATAGCTCCTGAGAGACCACACTATGACGTTGTCACTGAACCTTAACACGGTAACGCTCCATAACTATGGAAACAGAGACAACACATAAAGGAATAACCGTTCCTCTCTGGCGTCATTGTCACAAGTGCACCCTCTTTAACGGTAAAAGATCATTGGTTGTATTTGGGGTTAGTTTACATGTGGTTGGTTTTTAAGGTTAGCTTGAAGTTGAGGTTAGCTTGAATGTCCACCAAATGACACATAAACAAACAAACATGGCCTCCTATT
>PIJE02000098.1:718681-734443 GCA_002895965.2 Coryphaenoides rupestris
CACGCACGCACACACAGATATACACACACACACACACACACACACACAACACACACACACACACACACACACACACACACACAAGATATACACACACACACACACACACACACACACACAGAGCCACCACAGTGCGGTCTGCAGTGTGTTGTTCTGGTCTCAGCCCCACACTCCCCCATTAGGCGGTAACACTAGCCCCTCTATTTATTACACTCTCTCGCATAATTATTGACTGCAAGCGGTTTGCCAGAAAACAATCTCCATCTCCTAGGACACTTGTAGGATCTGGCGAGAACGCCTTCCATTACAAGCCTAAATTCACATTCCGTTTAACGGGCCGCCCTGCTCCAATCGCTGTGCGGTAAGGAACGGAAAACCTGCCAACGTGTCCCGTGATTAGCATTTATGCAACGCTACGTCTTTATTTCACTCAATTAACTTTCACCGTGTGCCTAATAACCAGAGAGCGACGTCACATGTTGGAACGGGGTGGCAGCTGCTAGCTAAACGGAGTAATCTCCCAAATACCAAAATCAACACTTATCTCGACCCAGGAGAGGCGAGGGAACGCCAAGCAGAAAGGTGAGCGAGAACTCAGAGCTTTATGCGTCCCCGCAAGACGTCCCGTGGGCCCCGCGTCCCGTATGCCGGATAATTGATGTAATAACACGTTCCCAAGTCATTTCTCCATCAAAAGCGCGCAGCTAACACGTGGCGACCGTTTGAGAGGGAAACAGAACAAAACCGAACGCGTAGCGCTAGCTTCACGCGCGGTGGTTATTAGAGCAGGTGTTGGAACAAGGATTCCTCTTGATATCGACATGTCAAAGAATACATTCCAATAAACTGTTCTTTCATGAATCAGGACAATTGAAATATTCTTAGCTTGAGACGTTTGGAAAAATAACATGATTAATGACTGCTTAATCAGAAGCACATTTGTATGCAACAAGGTAACAGAGTGAACCACTGCAAAATCCAGAAACTATTCCATCAATAAAGTTCTCTGGATCAACAATGATGTTGAAACAATTCGCGGTATTTCAGAACTAGCTCTGGTGGTTTCGTGAAAACCAAAGTGAAGTGGATAATGAAGTCCAAAGCAGAGTTTCAGTTTCGGTGACGGATCCCGAGGCTCGCGCCACAGTGACACATGATCTGGGTTCAGTGCCTTTCAGTTCCCTGAAAAACAAAGATGAAATGTTCAATGGAACGAAGACACGAACTGCGCATTTCTCTTCTCTTCATTCTTCCTTTTATTACAGAATCTTGAAGGCAGGAACTAGACATTGAAAATATTCCCGAGCGCATTAGTGTCTCGCCTGCTTCTGTCCCCTTGCTCTGCTTCAATAAGGTTAGTTTGTGTTTTCTCTCTTAACTTCCACCGCATGCTAGACCCAATTAACTTGACATGTAAGTGTCTTAAAACTAATTTACGCGCACCTACAGGTTGATTACCCCACTTATACCGACATGGTCATTAGCCAACAATATAAATAAAAGCATTCCTACATTTTGGTGAACGTTTTGCACTAAAAATCAAAAGGTTATGAAGCAAGAGCTTACCAAGTCCCTTTATAACTAGTCCCCCAAGCTGGTTAGTCACGGTATACATCGCAACGGGTTGAGGTAAGCGAAGGTTACCGCTCCATCGCGTAACTCGTCATAAAATACTAAAGTAATTTTTCCTCTGCTGCGTTCAATTCTTCTAATTGTTATATTCTCTCAATAGATACTCTCGATAGGTACTACAGTATTGTACTTCATGTATTCCAGTTTGGCCGCCCCTAACGGCTGCGTGTTGCCCCGCCCCTAACGGCTGTGTGTTGCCCCTCCCCTAACGGCTGCGTGTTGCCCCTCCCCTAACGGCTGCGTGTTGCCCCTCCCCTAATGGCTGCGTGTTGCCCCTCCCCTAACGGCTGCGTGTTGCCCCGCCCCTAACGGCTGCGTGTTGCCCCCGCTCCTAACGGCTGTGTGTTGCCCCTCCCCTAACGGCTGCGTGTTGCCCCTCCCCTAACGGCTGCGTGTTGCCCCTCCCCTAACGGCTGCGTGTTGCCCTGCACCTAATGTCTGCGTGTTGCCCCTCCCCTAACCGCTGCGTGTTGCCCCGCCCCTAACCGCTGCGTGTTGCCCTGCACCTAATGTCTGCGTGTTGCCCCTCCCCTAACCGCTGCGTGTTGCCCCTCCCCTAACGGCTGCGTGTTGCCCCGCCCCTAACGGCTGCGTGTTGCCCCTCCCCTAACCGCTGCGTGTTGCCCCTCCCCTAACGGCTGCGTGTTGCCCCTCCCTTAACGGCTGCGTGTTGCCCGGCCCCTAACGGCTGCGTGTTGCCCCTCCCCTAACGGCTGCGTGTTGCCCCGCCCTTAATGTCTGCGTGTTGCCCCTCCCCTAACGGCTGCGTGTTGCCCCCTCCCCTAACGGCTGCGTGTTGCCCCTCCCCTAATGTCTGCGTGTTGCCCCTCCCCTAACGGCTGCGTGTTGCCCCTCCCCTAACGGCTGCGTGTTGCCCCGCCCCTAACGTCTGCGTGTTGCCCCTCCCCTAATGTCTGCGTGTTGCCCCGCCCCTAATGTCTGCGTGTTGCCTAGCGTCGCCGGCCAGCTCGGTGTGTGGATATAAAGCCGTAACTCGGTCTGGATTATTCATTATTTAGCAGACACTGGAAGTGGCTCCGAACATTAGAGAACGCTGTAGAAATGCGCCCACTTTAGCCCTAATCTAGATTCATTAAAGATACACAAGTGATGGTGAGACAGGAGAATTAAACCGTCGTAATGCAATGTTGTTCAGTGGTGGACGTATCCAGCGATAAGTGTAATGGGTTTACAGAGCCGGTGTTTTGTCCCGGTGCTCTGGGAGCTCTCGAGAGCGCAGATGAGAAGCGGAACACAAGAGAACCGACAGACAAAAGGGTGATTAAGGTCCCACAGAATAGAATGAAGCAGGTTCTCAGATTAAAACGGTGCGTCTGTTTCGGCTGCTTTGTTTGTAGCAGGCAGGGTGGTAGGGTGGTGATGGCTCAGACGGGAGGAGGAGGACATGAGGCAGCTGGTAGCCCCGGATCACCGGGAGAATCTTCTTCTTCTTTGATTGATAACGTCGTCGGGCAAATGAACATTATTGATTTTGTAACTTCGTGGGACCGCCTGCGTCGGAGCCTCAGTGCTTGTTGCAGGGCCGTGTCGCGAGAGGTGAGACAAGTGTTTACCTTTGGTTCACTTCCTGCAAATGGATGCGTTGGATTCGTGTGCCACTTGTTCGGCTATTCGATTGGACAATCAATGTTGAGTGAGCACAGGTGCGCTTCTGTGGAAATTAATTTCCTGGTTTAGCAGCACTTCCCCCCGGGCGACCTCAACTGTGGTGTGAAGTGGTAGCACCCAGTCTCCCTGCCGCAGCATTGATTCGACGGCTGCGACGATGGCGACCGCGAGAGCGGCCGTGGAGAGGGACCACCAAGCACCCCGGCCAATACAATACGAGGCAGATTAGCTGAAAACTATTTTATACTAATGGAGTTAGATTAGGTCCCCGATGTCTTGCAGTCCCGCTGGGCGCAGCCATCTTAATCGGAAAGCATTTGAGTGTTTCAGTGATTCCATCCCGTGACATCCCAACATAATGCAGGCCTGAACTCCGGCCTCATATCGGGGTCGTGGAACAGCAGACGTACTCAAACCCTTCCACACCGCGGCGGTCGCCAAGCAGAGCCGGGGACGGCGCCAGGATGATGATGATCTGGACAGGATCTGGAATAAAACAAAGAACCGTGTCTTTGTCACAACATACGCCATGGAAATGAATTCAACAACAACCTATGCTGGCTTCAAGCATAACATTAACATTTTACGAGACACAGATGTCATTAAAATTCATCCCTTTTATATAAGAGGAAACACAGGCAGCACAGATGCTGCCGGGGGACGCCAGCGAACCCGATGCCGGTCAAATAATAACCCCCCCCCCCTCCAGATCCATCTCCAGCACGTCGATGGGCGTCTGGAGCGTGTCTCCATTAGCCTGCGCCACCGCGGCCTCCCCCCCCTCCTGTCTCCCGTCTCCCGGCTCCTCGCCGCCATCCATCGCCTGGGTGTCACCCCACCTTAATTGGCGCACGGTAATTATCCAATCACACAATATTAAGTGTCTTATTTGTGGAAATGTGGTCGCTGGAAATGAATAGTTATTGATCAGCCACACTGACATTCAACTTACTCCTTTTTCGCGCATTAGTCCCACATTGATCGCTGGCAGCGTTGCCCGTGTGCAATACGTACCGGAATCGACCAGAATCCTAATGTGCGGTACAGGCTTGACCATTAGATCCATCCATTATCACCGGCCGCCGTCCATAAGACCTGTCACCAGATGCCTTCTGGGAAATTGGCTCGGAGACATGATTGGGATTGTGGCCGGGGGCCGGTGGGGGGAGACCGATTTGGCTTCTGTGGTGTCCATCTATACTGTCAACACGTCTGCCTCCGATATGCATGGAGCTGTGTGATGCGTTTTAAACAAGCGGCTGGTGATTCATGGGAAGTGTGTCGTTGTTAGTTGGTTCTTTGTTTCCATGTTGGTTTGAATTTAGACACCGTGGTCGTGGCCGTGGTGGTTTCATATCGTTTATTTAGTAGAAGTATTCGGTGACTGACTGGATGTGGATGTCGTGTGTCGTAGCCTTTGAAACGTATTTGCTATCAAATAACGTTATTTTCAAATGATTACGCCACTTTGAATTAAAAGGTCCGTCTCTGTGCTTTAAGTGTGACGTTGGCGCTCGGTGCAGGGAGTGGCGATAACAAAACGTTGAATGAAACTGGAACCGCTCAGAATTCGATTCAGCCCTCCACAACATTGCGAGGTAAAACACAATTTTCCCTCCGGTGTTAAAGGATGATTTAGCTGCTACTTCTCATTTCTGTTTTGCGGACGCCTTGCAGTCATGTGATGCATCACAAACTCCGGCGGTGGTAACCTTGGCATGAGGCCTTCGTCATGTGTTTACACCATCAGGATCCAGAGATGCATCCCCTTCCTGTACCCGCTGTCCGCCACACACACACACACACACACACACACACACACACACACACACACACACACACACACACACACACACACACACACACACACAGCACACATCCCTCTCTGTTCTGCATGTACGACGAGTAGGCCGCCGGGATTGCCAGTGGTCTGAAGTTTGCAGCAGATCTATCATCATAACACAGGTAGGCAGTTTAATAACGCTGCCGCCACTGAGCGCCGTGCAGGCAGCGGCCTGGACATTTATTCAACGTAACAGGGCCAATGTTCTGGGGCTGGATGACAGGGGGGAGGCTAGGCAAGGAAAAATGACACCCAGTAGGCCCACCACCTCCGCAAGCTCACCTCCTGAACTCCTACAGGGAGGGGGAGGGGAGGAGGGAGGAGGAGGAGGTGGAGAGGGGGGAGATAAACCAGTGGCTAGCCGTTCAAACCACACTCACCACCCTGAGCGGTCAGTAAAGACCCAATGAGCCACACACCTGACTCCTTAAAGCAGTAATATACACCCACTCCTCCTTGTTAATGGTTAATAAGAGTTGTGTGTTCACGGGGCTAGCCTGTGTGAGTGTGTGTGTGTGTGTGTGTGTGTGTGTGTGTGTGTGTGTGTGTGTGTGTGTGTGTGTGTGTGTGTGTGTGTGTGTGGTAGTAGCGGGACCTTGTGTTAGCGGTGCGCTAACAGGAGGCGACCGCAGGCTGATTGGATGCAGCCCCCCTGCTGGGTTCACTAAGCCAAGCGGAGGCTTGGACTCCTTTATAAGGAGCTGCCGCTAAAGCATAGCAGCTCATTAGCATAGCATCCGGCGCGGCGGCGCTGCTCTAGGATAACAGCCGGGGTGATTGACAGGTGCTGGGGTCTTGCCTCGAGCGCCGTTTAAGTCGGCCGGATTGGCATCCAGAGAGCTCCGTAATGCGGAGTGTCATTCAAATGGCCCTGAAGCAGAGTACCTCGAACGTAGCCTGTAGCATGTAGCCTTATTATGCAGCCGAATTAACATTTCACTTTGCACTTCCTTTGCCGACGCAGAAAAGAGGAAGCAGCATTTGCGCCTTCCCATACAACTGTGGTGTTCACACATGGATGAATAATTGAGGCTGAAGACCTAGAGGAGAGCTCTCTGCTTGGATCTTCATCTAAACGCAGTACGGACCCAGTACTAAAGAGACTGATGGCTCTGACGTTCAGGTGACGTCCGTTTGTGGGTCCGTCGTCTGACGGACGACGTCACCTGAACCTGTGGAACCGACGCACCTGGGAGCAGTTTGGGTTCAGGGCTTTCTGAACTGAACCCCTTTTCTGACAGACATCCTACAGCTGCCTGTGGAGTGTGTGTGTGTGTGTGTGTGTGCGTGTGATTGATGGATGGTTTAAGCAGCCTCACTTGGCCCGAGTTAGAGACTGATTAGAGTCAGGGGCTGCTGGGTGAGGCTGCTGCACACCTGTGGTGCAGTGGCAGATCAATGCACCACAGGTTAGACCAGCCACCATCACCACACACACACACACACACACACACACACACACACACACACACACTCAAGAGAGGAGTGTGTGTGTGTGTGTGTACCTGAAGCTGACCAAGTAGTAGCCATCTTCGATCTGGTCTTCTGTCGCCCAGTTTCGTCTGGACACTCCCTGTGTGTTCAGCACTTCTAACATCTCCGTGTCGCATGTGAGAATGTGAAGGAGGAGGAGGAGGAGGAGGAGGAGGAGGAGAGGAGAGGAGGCGGAGGAGGTAAACCATGAATACTGGATGAGGCCCTTACCTGCTGTCACACGCTCACCTCGCTGCCGTCGTCAGGGGGAAGTTGTTGTTGTTGTTGTTGTTGTTGTTGTTGTTGTTGTTGTTGTGAGAGTCGGACCCCATGAACCTGTTATTGGACAGGGGTGTGTCCGGGGGTGTGTCCAGGGGCGTGTCCGGGGGCGTGTCCAGGGGCTGTCATGTTTTAACTACACGATACTGCTTGCGTTTACTGTACACTCACATTGTGAACTCAGTGTCAACAGCAATATTTGTCATTTTCTGCATTCTGTGTGTGTTGAACAAAGTTAGTGTTGTGGTCTCCCAGCCCCCTTCTCCAGGGCCACTCCTGTCCCCGCTGCTCGCTCTGAGCTCGCTCAGCTCAGCAGAAGGGTTTGAGCTTCGTTCCTCTCCGTAACCATGGGAACAGGAGAGGTTTTTTTTATTCAAAGATGCTGCAGGATCACAGTTTGGTGTTTTAGCGGACATGTTGGTTCAACAAACCATCAGCGATACTGTGGTAAATAAACACATCTATATGCTGCACACGCGACTGTAAAACCCTCATTAGATGTGCATGAGTTTGCATAAACCGGGCTTAGAAATTGCAGATTACTTAACAGCTATTGTTGTTCTTCTAGTTTTTTCAATAATATTCAGTAGCTTTTGCTGTTTTGGTTTAAGTTATGTGAGACTCACAGGCTCTCTCTCCACCAGGCAATTGCTATTCATTGTTTTTAAATGCATGCTATTTCTGCTTCTATTTACTGAGAATTGGCCATTAAGTTGTATATAACCTGTGAGACTGGTAAGAGACTGGTAAGGGACTGGCAAAGGGACTGGTACCTGGTCTTTACCTGCTCTCTGAAGGCTGAAGGCACACCTGCACTGGAACTTCATTCCAACAGAATCTCAAACATTAAGCCCTGCAGACTGACAGGTAAAACACCTTTTAGCTGCCAGTACCTGCAGGCTAGGAGGGGGGTCGGTGGGGCTGGCAGGGTGGTGACCGGGACTTAGAGTCTGGAGCCTGGGGGAGCCTCTTAAGCCCCCAGAGAAGAGCACAGATCCCTCTCCTCCCTGATGGGGATAAGGCTACTTAATGGATGACAGAGTGTGTAAACCACAGGGAGAGGCTGCCTAAACCAACACACTGCTGTGAGCACACATAGGCACAGATGGGGCTGTGCCCACACACAGACACACACACGCGCGCACACACACATGAACACACACACACACACACACACATGAACACACACACATGAACATACACACATGAACACACACACACACACACACACAGCAACTTCTGTTTCTGAATGTTCCGAAACATTTCTACAAGATTTGACCACATATCAATTATGCATTTTGATGTGTTTTAGGCTTGTGCTAACATCCAGATACAAATATTTTAATACATTTAAATTATAGTAAATATTAGAATAAGTGTTACTACTAATAACAAGGCTGTTAATAATATGGCATAATTCACCATACAGTGAAACTCAGTGTCTTCTGGTTTACCAAGGAAGCGACTCTGGTATTTTGTTACCAGTTTTAGTGGTTAATTCTATCTTAATGTCAACCTCTCAACTTGAGTTTTTCCACCATCTTGGGTCCCGACCCTCCAGAAGCGTTGGTCACTGAGGACCAAGCCTGCAGCGTAAACACACACAGACATAGACACTCAGCAGAAGCCTGCAAACCCCACTCACACACACACACACAGATAGAACAATTCATTTAATAAAAAAGCAAATCTCCAAAAATCATTTTAGAGAATCTCTGGTATTTGTTCCAGGAAATTGGAGCCCTGGAGGAACTGAATTATGTTTTGTATTTCTTAATCAGGATCAAAGTGTGAACACGCTCGGAATAGATTCATTTGAAGATTTAATAGAATTACTGAAGAATTACTGAGGAACAGAGTTAACCCTCGAGGTACGGGAGCAAACTCTCTGAATTATAAGAATTAATGAATTCACCCGCCGATATAACATCCATATATTCATTCATTCATCCATCCATCCATCCATAGAACCAACCATTTATCAACTCATCCATCCATGCATCCATTTATCCGAGACCTTCATCCAAGTCCTTCATGTTGTCCAAGACTTGCAGAAGCAAGACATCATGTACGATTACACAACGGTGAATATAATCCCCATGAATCCCTCCAGTCTTCCCCTTCCCGGCATCCTGCCTGCTGATGTGTGGTCATGTCGGAGCGGCGTTCCCATAAGAGCGCTTTACAATTCACGCCGCGCTGAGCCGGGGCTTCACCGCGATCCTCCTCCCTCCCGGTATTGTTTGGACTCCACGCAGCTGTGCCTTGCATGGGGATGGGAGAGAGAGAGAGAGAGAGAGAGCATGTTGTTGTAAAAGTGCAGATGGATCATCCCCCCCCGCCGCCATTCCAGGGCCCGAGGGGGGAGGTGGGGGAGGCGGGGGAGGCTTCTGTCTCTCCCCCGCCCCTCCCCTACCCCTCCACACCGTTCAACTCTTTCATTTTGCTCCACTTGTCAAAGCACACAGCGGCCGTATGTTTATTTAATACCCTCTCCACGTCCAGACGCACGGCGCACCCTGGGCCCGTTAAAAATGCATCACCTGAAAAGTCAAACAATAAGATGAGTTTAGTTTGGGCTGAGGGTTCCCTCCCCAGGAGTGGCAGCTGTTTGGTGCTCATCTCCAAGCTGCTTCGCTTCGCAACGCTCGCTTGTGTGGGCAGCGCTTGTGTGCGCCCACAATGATATCCTCTCCAAAAACACTCTTTATATCGAAGAGTCATCCATGATGTATACAATATGATAGTCATATATTCTTGTAGCATGGCTAGTGCTACAATGCCACGTACATGTGGCTTCTCTGGGGCTCCTCCAAGGACACAGGCAGGTAGTGGAGTTGGACAGAGCAGATGGTACACTTGCTAGCATGCTAGCGCTCCCTGAGTGTGTGTGTGCTGATGTGGGCTGACTTGACCTGTGGTGCACTGATTAAGCAATGCTCCACAAGTGTGTAGTCCCACCCACCCCCAGACTCTAACTGGGCCAGGTGAGGCTGCAGCCCCACCCACCCCCAGACTCTAACTGGGCCAGGTGAGGCCAATTAAGCCAGCCACCAAACACACACACTCCCACAATGATCATGTAATGTTGTAATAGTTTGGCATTGACATGATGAAAAATAGTAGAATACACAAATAAAGTGATATAGATGACATGATGCAGTGTGTGTGTGGATGACAGCCGACGTGACGCAGGGCTCCTCCGCACCAGATCTGCGCCCGCTAGTGTTTGAGAACGAGTGCAGGATGAAGAGGAGAGCTCGGGTCCCCCCTCGAGGAGATGAGGAGTGAAGAGGAGCAGGGAGTCAGCAGGAGTTGGGAGCGGTCAACAGCGCATTCCCACCGATGAGTTGAGGGAGGCCCCCAGCTCCCTAAGAACAACACCGGCGTTACTTCGGAGGTTAATGGAAGGTTAATACGAGAACCGTAGTACATTATGCAAATTCGACCGAGGAATGAAAGCGGTGTGCTTAGTTTGCGCTTGTGAGCTGTTGATGCCAATTAGCGGTTAAAACACATCCGGCTTTGATGGCCAAGAAAGAGATCTCATTATTTCATTGTTAAAAGCTTGAGCCGATTACGGCTAATATGTAAACACGCTTTCTTGGCGTAATGCGCTGGATTTGGATCACTAACTCCTTATTCCTCATTTGCCGCCGCTGTGTTTGAGTTATTTAAAACGGCTGCGAGTTGTGCACATTAGTAGCCGTTGTGTTTTTAGTTGAATGACCGGCCGCTACTGTAAACGCTGCTTTAATGTCTCTGAGACGCAGAGATCTTTGTTTTTCTCGGTTGTGCTTGGAAGCGCCGATGAGATGAGAGATGCATGTCTATGGGGCATCGCCTTAATGTCCTGAACTCCAAACAGTGATGAGGGAGTTGCTTCTGCTTCTGTTGTTGTTGTTGTTCTTGTTAAATCACTTGCTGTCTCTACAAGCGCACTTGGCGACCACTTCTTTGTCTAACCTTGACAAATGTTGTTTTTTCGTCTGCTCTTTCGGGGCTGAAGGTACAAGTGTTCCCAGGCCGCCCTTGTCCTCTGCTGGGCCCTCTCTGCCAGCTGGTTCTCCTCTGGATCAGCTGTGGTCTCTATTGTCCTGTTCTGTGTCCTACTCCACGTCCTACTCTGTCCTCTCCTCTCCTCTCCTCTCCTCTCCTCTCCTCATGCATACTCAAATAAGACACCTCAAGCTCTGAACTTCAAAAGAGTTTCCCTCGTGGTTGAATCCTCACGGACTCTCGTCACGACTCTGAAAATCGCCTCGGCTCCATGTTTTTAGCGCCCAGGCACACTGCTGCCAAGGCACAGTCTTTAATAGCGTTTCACTGCAGAAGATTTCCATACAAATAACAGTGGAGAACATAACCATACAAACATAACTTATGATGAATGTGATGAATAGCTTGACATCACCATCGTCCGTATTCAAATTATAGCTAACGTCTAACTCTTAACCCACATACACAGCATTGGCATCATTGAGATGTAGAAAGCAGACAGGGCGGACACAGAAGTCGGTTTGCTGGCCCAAATACGACCAGAATCTGTGTCAAGCTGTCTCGCTTCTGGCTCAGTGCCTATTTTGAGGTCCGACCCAGACCCACGTTCCTTATCGTTGCTAAACGTTGCTCACAGCGTTTAGGAACGTCTCCAACAGCCCGCCTATGCAGTATCTGTGACTGACTTGATGCGTGTGTTAAAGGGGAACCTCGCAGATGTTCCACCGGCACGGGAGCATTTCAAGGCCTCTTTCCTCCATGTTGCCTGGTCACCCGGGTCAGCCCGCTACTTTGGTGGTCCGCCATCGTACCCCAAACTCCGCCATTACCTCGGTCAGAAGATGGCGTCGGGGTGCGACGATGCTGAGCTGCGCCCCAGAGACACAGCGAGCACGACAACATCTGCAGGCGTTTTTCACACTCGGTCCACAATGCGGATAGACAGAGAAGAAGGTTGTTATCCTTTAACACACTGGTATCTTGAGTTGAAAAGTCGAAGATTTAATTGTCATAAAACAGTCAGAATAGATTTTCCCCTTGTAAACAAGAGGTACTCGTCGATACCTTGTCGGCACTTTCAGTTACAATAACAACAAGAAGAGGGTGGGGGGGGAAAATAGAAGAATAATTTGTTAGTCTATTCGGCGCCGCTGGCTTCTTCACACGCCCGAGTGGATCTGAAGTAGAAAATAGATTTTGGACTCGGGTCTGACGATGAAAAAGTGTGAAAAATGTGAAACAGCCATCAATCTAGTTGCCAATATGAACGACAGGTCCGTTTAGGGCCAGAGACGAGGGAGTGGAGGAGGAGGACGAGGAGAGATGGAGGGAGGGAGCGAGACGACTATAAATCACAACACCTCTGGGCATCAAAAGATGGAATTGCAGAGATTGCGTGCTGGTGCTTCAGAGAATTATGCATTTAAATATGTATGTGTGAGATAAAATGGAAGGGAAGCAATTGAAAATCCTTTGTTCACACTGTGACTGGATATTAACGCACACACACACACACACACACACACACACGCACACGCACACACACACACACACACGCACACGCACACGCACACACACTTTTCAGCAAAGGTTTAGCTAAAGTA
Organism: Coryphaenoides rupestris; assembly: GCA_002895965.2. Classification (NCBI taxonomy): domain Eukaryota; kingdom Metazoa; phylum Chordata; class Actinopteri; order Gadiformes; family Macrouridae; genus Coryphaenoides; species Coryphaenoides rupestris. Next base: position 731,141 of record PIJE02000098.1, read on the forward strand.
ATTTATGAGCGTATGTCACTGGCTCAACACCTTTTTACCGGATTAAATGAAACATGAAATGGGCGCGTTCTGCTTTGGAGTCGTCCAGCCGCACAGAAGTCTCCTTTATGAAGTGAAAAATGTAATTGCAGTTTAATTAATTCTTATGATTAGTGAACATTTTTATAAACCGACCGGAGCTTCAAATGAAAACGTCTTAAGCTAGGCTTGATCATCTGTTGGACTATTTTAGAGACGCTTTCATGTAAAGTAACTGATGGGTCTTTAATGAGAAGGTGGGAGGGAAAGCATCTTGCTCAAGGGTGCCTCCAGGGGGGAGACTGAGGGCATGGAACCCACAACCTCCTGGCTGTGGGTTGAACACCCGAGGCCCGCTCTCATTCTGAACCCCACAATGTCAACTTTCCGTCTTCGTGTTTTTTTTCCTCCATTTTTTAACATTGCTCCCTGCAGAAATAACACAAATATTCTAAAGCCATCCGTGTACGTGTGGAAAAACGATAAATGTGAAAATCTGAAGGTTTTCTGGTTCGTTCTTATTTTCATCGATACAGAGACCTTCCTCGCTCAACGACGGAAATAGTTCAAATAGTGACAAACGTTTTCAACAGAACAGAATCAATAGGACATCATAGAAAAGAACATTTGTATTTGTATTTTACGTATTATTTAGTTTTCATAAAACATTCAACAGTACAATTTGTAGGCTTTTATTTTTAGCGTCATACTGAGTCCAAAGAGTTTTTGCTATCCAACATATCATTTGCTACAACAGTACAATTGGTAGGTCTGTTCTGTTTTGATCTCTTCTCTATATCGGGCGTACCAGACACACACCTGAAGGGCTCTGCCCAGCCAGGGCTCGAAGGTTGTCCCTTGTCTGCCGTCTGGATCTTCATGGACAGAATCTCAAGGCGCAGCCGAGGTGAGGAGAGTTTCCGGTTTGGGGACCTCAGAATTGCATCTCTGCTCTTTGCAGATGATGTGGTTCTGTTGGCTACATCAGACCGTGACCTCCAGCATGCACTGGGGCGGTTTGCAGCCGAGTGTGAAGCGGTCGGGATGAGAGTCAGCACCTCCAAGTCTGAGGCCATGGTTCTCTGCCGGAAAACGGTGGAGTGTTCCCTCCGGGTTGGGAGTGAGTTGCTGCCTCAAGCGAAGGAGTTCAAGTATCTCGGGGTCTTGTTCACGAGTGAGGGCAAAATGGAGCGGGAGATGGACAGACGGATCGGTGCAGCGTCTGCAGTGATGCGGGCGCTGTACCGGTCCGTTGTGGTGAAGAGGGAGCTGAGCCGGAAGGCGAAGCTTTCGATTTACTGGTCCATCTACGTTCCAACCCTCACCTATGGTCACGAGCTTTGGGTAGTGACCGAAAGAATGAGATCGCGGATACAAGCGGCCAAGCCATCTGACGCTCTAAAAACGAGCAACTCCACGCAACTCGTTAATGGAGGAGCACTTTAAACGTGGCGCCGGATTCTTAAGTACAGTCATAATGTCACGCCGGCGCACCATAAAATTAATTACACAAAGAAAATGGATTCCTCTAAAGTTATCGAGACTCGTCTAATATTTTAGAGCTAACTAATAGCAAAGCAGTCAATTCCACTGTTCCTTAGGGTAACACCAGATTAACAGTTACGCAACAATAAGAACAGCATAGAATTGTGCAAATTACATTAATCAATATATTACCAGAGACATATCCACATATATCAAATGAAAGCAAAGCATATGGGGCCATTACTGTAGCAGAACTATTCACAAGTGTGAGTGGAGAGCTATCTGGTACGAACTACTCGACCTACCAGTAGGTGCCCACCTAGTACTACCTACTGTACCTACCAGTACTCTACGTACCAGTAGGTGCCCACCTAGTACTACCTACTGTACCTACCAGTACTCTACGTACCAGTAGGTGCCCACCTAGTACTACCTACTGTACCTACCAGTACTCTACGTACCAGTAGGTGCCCACCTAGTACTACCTACTGTACCTACCAGTACTCTACGTACCAGTAGGTGCCCACCTAGTACTACCTACTGTACCTACCAGTACTCTACGTACCAGTAGGTGCCCACCTAGTACTACCTACTGTACCTACCAGTACTCTACGTACCAGTAGGTGCCCACCTAGTACTACCTACTGTACCTACCAGTACTCTACCTACCAGTAGGTGCCTACCTGGTACTGCACATGGTTGATCACTGACACCAATATGAGAGGAGTCCAGATCCAGTACATACGAAAAGTCCATGTCTGTGCCAGAAGCCTGGTGTCGTACTCACAACACAAGTGTCAAAAACAAAATGGCTGACATGCCTTTTATTCTCAGTGGAAAATGCTGTATTGCATTTTGACAACATTTCTAGCAGGGAAATGATCAACATGGGGGTGGTAGCCCGACAGGAAGTGATGCAATTAGCTGGTAACCAATGGGTCTAGGACACTTGGGAGCCATCTAGAGACCCGGTGCCTATTTGTATATGGAATAGGGCCTCAAGAACATACAAGATCATCAATGTGGTGCTCTAGCCCAACAGGAAGTGATGCAATTAGTAGGTGACCTAAGGGTCAAGGTCACTTGGGGGCGAGCTAGAGACTTGGGGTCTGTTTCAGCTGGAAGTGTCACACTTCCAGCTGAGATTCCCTTGTTGTCCACAAGACGTGTTCAAGATCCTCTCTTCCTTTGTTCTTTGTTGAGTCTTCATGTTTGATGTCACACAGTAAATACCTCGTTTGAATCTCCTAGTTTGTACTTTAATAATACGTCGTACTTTCATCGTATATTGATTGTTGTGTTGCTCTTCTGTAAAAGCCGAACTAAAGAACGGAAGACTCTTTCTCTGCACCTGGATTCAAACCTTCGCTACTCCTGACACTCAAGATGATCAATTTGGGGGCTTTAGCCCGTCAGGAAGTGACTCATCATTCAATGCTCCATGATTATTATGTCATGTCATCGTCATGGTACCCGCTGCTCAGACAGTTATGTGTTTTTCCCCTCCCTGCGGTTCTTCCATCAACCGGTTCTCCTGTTCGAGGACCGCGAGCCCAGAGACAAAACGCCATCAAACATCTTAGCATCTTCACAGGAAACACTCAACAACTTTATACAGTGAAAATGTTTCTGGTTGGGGGGTCTGACACAGATACAGAGAAAGAGACAGAGAGGGAGAGAGAGAGAGAGAGAGAGAGAGAGAGAGAGAGAGAGATAGATAGAGAGAGAGAGAGAGAGAGAGATGAGAAATATAGAGAGAGAAGAGAGAGAGAGGAGGTTGAATATTACAGGCTGGTGATG
>PIJE02000098.1:735367-748413 GCA_002895965.2 Coryphaenoides rupestris
GTTTCAGCTGGAAGTGTCACACTTCCAGCTGAGATTCCCTTGTTGTCCACAAGACGTGTTCAAGATCCTCTCTTCCTTTGTTCTTTGTTGAGTCTTCATGTTTGATGTCACACAGTAAATACCTCGTTTGAATCTCCTAGTTTGTACTTTAATAATACGTCGTACTTTCATCGTATATTGATTGTTGTGTTGCTCTTCTGTAAAAGCCGAACTAAAGAACGGAAGACTCTTTCTCTGCACCTGGATTCAAACCTTCGCTACTCCTGACACTCAAGATGATCAATTTGGGGGCTTTAGCCCGTCAGGAAGTGACTCATCATTCAATGCTCCATGATTATTATGTCATGTCATCGTCATGGTACCCGCTGCTCAGACAGTTATGTGTTTTTCCCCTCCCTGCGGTTCTTCCATCAACCGGTTCTCCTGTTCGAGGACCGCGAGCCCAGAGACAAAACGCCATCAAACATCTTAGCATCTTCACAGGAAACACTCAACAACTTTATACAGTGAAAATGTTTCTGGTTGGGGGGTCTGACACAGATACAGAGAGAGAGAGAGGGAGATGGTGGCTGAGGCAGCTTCCCAGCTGATAGGTAATCAATACGCTCTGATTCATGAGGAGCTGCAACAACAATGATCAATAACATGCTAACTGCACCGGGAGAAGACATCGAGGAGCAGGAGGAGGAAGAGGAGGAGAGGAGTAGAGGAGGAGACAAAGAAGATGAAGTTAAAAGAGGACGTGGGGGGAATGGTTGAGGAGGAGGAACACACACACGCACACACACACACACACACACACACACACACACACACACACACACACACACACACACACAGTATTGTACCGGAGAAGTCAATGGAATAGAAAATAAAATAATAGAATCGATAGATTATTAACCCTTTATTGGCTGTGTTCACATTTGTTTTGTACTTTAGATGTGTTCAGTGGTCTCTATACTGCAACATCTGACAACATCAAGACACAGAGGACTTGTAAAAACGGTTCACAGTAACGTGTCAGTCGGCCACACGACAGATAAGTGGCTCTGCTGCTCGCCTGTTGATCAGGACTCACGCAGATGCTGTTCAGCTGACTTATTGGAGAGTTGGCACGACGCTACAAGCAGGTGAGGCAGAGCAGGTGTTACCTGGTGACGAGTCAGCGCTCTCCCGAGTCTGTGTGCCGATGGCTGCAGTCGCCTCGCCCACCCCGCTGCCCCGCAGGTGTGCAGCCTCACCTCGGCCCCAGTGTGACTCTGGCCAGGTGAGGCTGCTTCCACCAGCAACCGGCAACCAGCCACACGGGAGATTATTGAGCAAATATGTTTGGAGCTGAACTCTGCTCTCCTCCAGAACTATACTGTTTTGGTGCGGGGCTCTGTGACAGCCACATATTCACAAGGAGACGAGGAGGAGGAGGAGAAACTGGAGCAGGAAACAGAAAATGAGGAGGAGGAGGAGGAGGAGGTGCTGGCACTAGAAGAACTAGAGGGAGTGTGTCTGGCGTCTCCACAGGGGGCCACCGGAACATTTCAATAACGCTTTGGAGCAAACAGCAGATCCATTAGAGGCCTGTCATGAACTTCTCCTGCTCATTGTCCTGTGGGTCATTCATGAACACTTTTAATGCCCCTGGAACTCCTTCCTTTGGCTCCCTGTCAATGAACTTTAATGTGTTGTGCCTATTTTTAATGCTAAGAATTTTATTTCATTTGCAATGATTATATTCCTTCTAGAACTAAATAGCGTATGCCTGCAAATTTCTCTGTCTGCATTTCAGATTGGTGTTAGTAAAACGTTAATAGAAATATAAGATTAATATAAAGGTGTGTTCTCATCCAAACCACAATGAATGATTTAAAAGAAAAGGTTGCTTTAATTGCTTTAAACGGGTCATCTGACATTATGCTAAGTCTGCAGTTTTACCCCGAAACAAATTAAACATTGATGCATCGATGGCAAAGTGAAAATGTAAATATATGTTTTATATTGTATGAGGCTCTTCTCGGGCGTTTTCTACCGTGAATGTGAAACGTAAAGCGGCCGTAATCCACGTTGTCTTTTCATTTTAATTAATTCTCCTAACGGGAAGCTGAAGTGCAGGTAATTACAGAGCAGCGGGGCGGTCGATGTTACCGAGCGCTGGAACGAGAGCTCCGTTGCGTGACCTTCGCTACGCATCCCGCCACCCGCAGACAGCGCTCTTTAGAAGCCCTCATACTGCATATGATTCTCTCTTTACGGTCGTCACGCCGCTGCTACCTGTCCACCGGTTCGGAAGACATTTCCCGATCGCGTGGCACAAGGGGGGGGGGGGGGGGGGTCGTCCGGAGGTCAATGATAGCTGCTCACTCTGAGGAGATTCTGCATCTCGGTGCTCGCATGCGTGCGTTCTCCTCCTACACTTACTTTTATATCCGTCACGCTCATGGACAGGACACACACACACACACACACACACACACACACACACACACACACACACACACAGAAACACACACACACACACACACACACACACACACACACACACACACACACACACCCAGTCTCTCTCTCTCTCTCTCTCTCTCTCCCTCTCTGTCTCTTTCTCTGTATCTGTGTCAGACCCCCCAACCAGAAACATTTTCACTGTATAAAGTTGTTGAGTGTTTCCTGTGAAGATGCTAAGATGTTTGATGGCGTTTTGTCTCTGGGCTCGCGGTCCTCGAACAGGAGAACTGGTTGATGGAAGAACCGCTGCTCAGACACATAACTGTCTGAGCAGCGGGTACCATGACGATGACATGACATAATAATCATGGAGCATTGAATGATGAGTCACTTCCTGACGGGATAAAGCCCCCAAATTGATCATCTTGAGTGTCAGGAGTAGCGAAGGTTTGAATCCAGGTGCAGAGAAAGAGTCTTCCATTCTTTAGTTCGGCTTTTACAGAAGAGCAACACAACAATCAATATACGATGAAAGTACGACGTATTATTAAAGTACAAACTAGGAGATTCAAACGAGGTATTTACTGTGTGACATCAAACATGAAGACTCAACAAAGAACAAAGGAAGAGAGGATCTTGAACACGTCTTGTGGACAACAAGGGAATCTCAGCTGGAAGTGTGACACTTCCAGCTGAAACAGACCCCAAGTCTCTAGCTCGCCCCCAAGTGACCTTGACCCTTAGGTCACCTACTAATTGCATCACTTCCTGTTGGGCTAGAGCACCACATTGATGATCTTGTATGTTCTTGAGGCCCTATTCCATATACAAATAGGCACCGGGTCTCTAGATGGCTCCCAAGTGTCCTAGACCCATTGGTTACCAGCTAATTGCATCACTTCCTGTCGGGCTACCACCCCCATGTTGATCATTTCCCTGCTAGAAATGTTGTCAAAATGCAATACAGCATTTTCCACTGAGAATAAAAGGCATGTCAGCCATTTTGTTTTTGACACTTGTGTTGTGAGTACGACACCAGGCTTCTGGCACAGACATGGACTTTTCGTATGTACTGGATCTGGACTCCTCTCATATTGGTGTCAGTGATCAACCATGTGCAGTACCAGGTAGGCACCTACTGGTAGGGTACAGTAGGTAGTACTAGGTGGGCACCTACTGGTACGTAGAGTACTGGTAGGTACAGTAGGTAGTACTAGGTAGGCACCTACTGGTAGGTAGAGTACTGGTAGGTACAGTAGGTAGTACTAGGTGGGCACCTACTGGTACGTAGAGTACTGGTAGGTACAGTAGGTAGTACTAGGTGGGCACCTACTGGTAGGTAGAGTACTGGTAGGTACAGCAGGTAGTACTAGGTGGGCAACCTACTGGTACATAGAGTACTGGTAGGTACAGTAGGTAGTACTAGGTGGGCACCTACTGGTACGTAGAGTACTGGTAGGTACAGTAGGTAGTACTAGGTGGGCACCTACTGGTACGTAGAGTACTGGTAGGTACAGTAGGTAGTACTAGGTGGGGCACCTACTGCGTAGGTCGAGTAGTTCGTACCAGATAGCTCTCCACTCACATTTGTGAATAGTTCTGCTACAGTAATGGCCCCATATGCTTTGCTTTCATTTTGATATATGTAGATATGTCTCTGGTAATATATTGATGAATGTAATTTGCACAATTTATGCTGTTCTTATTGTTTGCGTAACTGTTAATCTGGTGTTACCCTAAGGAACAGTGGAATTGAGTGCTTTGCTATTAGTTAGCTCTAAAATATTAGACGAGTCTCGATAACTTTAGAGGAATCCATTTTCTTTGTGTAATTAATTTTATGGTGCGCCGGCGTGACATTATGACTGTACTTAAGAATCCGGCGCCACGTTTAAAGTGCTCCTCCATTAACGAGTTGCGTGGAGTTGCTCGTTTTTAGAGCGTCAGATGGCTGGAGGGTCTGCAAGATGTGTGAGGTGAATTGATTTGTGTGTGTGTGTGTGTGTGTGTGTGTGTGTGTGTGTGTGTGTGTGTGTGTGTGTGTGTCGTGTGTGTGTGTGTGTGTGTGTGTGTGTTGTGTCTGTTGTGTGTGTGTGTGTGTGTGGTGTGCGCTTTTTGTGTGGGAGAGAGAAAAGAGAGAGAGAGCTGCTCTGCTCAGTGGGGACCCTGAAGCGACACAGTCTGCTTGCTCCAAAATGGCCGTCTTGGAGCTGTCCTTTGCGGTGATCGATATACAACTAACTTGGGGCCACACTCACACTCACCGAGAGAGAAAGTTGCGTGAGGAAGACCTCGGTGTGAGCCGAAGAAAAAGCCTACAAATTGTACTGTTGAATGTTTTATGAAAACTAAATAATACGTAAAATACAAATACAAATGTTCTTTTCTATGATGTCCTATTGATTCTGTTCTGTTGAAAACGTTTGTCACTATTTGAACTATTTCCGTCGTTGAGCGAGGAAAGGTCTCTGTATCGATGAAAATAAGAACGAACCAGAAAACCTTCAGATTTTCACATTTATCGTTTTTTCCACATCTACACGGATGCTTTAGAATATTTGTGTTATTTCTGCAGGGAGCAATGTTAAAAAAATGGAGGAAAAAAAACACGAAGACGGAAAGTTGACATTGTGGGGTTCAGAATGAGAGCGGGCCTCGGGTGTTCAACCCACAGCCAGGAGGTTGTGGGTTCCATTGCCCTCAGTCTCCCCCCTGGAGGCACCCTTGAGCAAGATGCTTTCCCTCCACCTTCTCATTAAAGACCCATCAGTTACTTTACATGAAAGCGTCTCTAAAATAGTCCAACAGATGATCAAGCCCAGCTTAAGACGTTTTCATTTGAAGCTCCGGTCGGTTATAAAAATGTTCACTAATCATAAGAATTAATTAAACTGCAATTACATTTTTCACTTCATAAAGGAGACTTCTGTGCGGCTGGACGACTCCAAAGCAGAACGCGCCCATTTCATGTTTCATTTATCCGGTAAAAGGTGTTGAGCCAGTGACATACGGCTCATAAATTACTGTTAGGGCTAAACCTTGGCTGAAATAAGAACTGTCAGCGTTTATTTTGTCATAACTACCTGTTGCCTTGGCCACATTTTAAAAGATAACGATTGAAATTAAATTTAAAACCTTCACCAAATAATTGATTCAAAGAAGCTTCCACTTAAAAAATATAGAGACTATATTTTGGATGATATGAATACTTCATGCGGAGCTGGCATGCTGATTGGCTGGGAAAGATTTGCGTTCTTTCACCGACCACTTAAGGTTGCCTGTACCCAGGTCCTGAGGCTGCCCCACAACACTCAAGTTCAGTTCAGTTGTACAAATATATTCTTCACTTTAATTGTGTTGTTACCAAATCACTTCTAGACATGTCATTGGTGCTTTTAGATGTTCTATCTTTGTATTTTAAGGTTCAGTATTATGCTCTAACAACGACTGACGTCTTCTCTCTGTACCCTGGTTTTATTTAGAAACACACTTTTTCCCGTAGTTACTCCAATTTATACGTGTTGATTGTTCTAAGCCTCCTCACTGATATATGCTGTGGATAAATTTAAATGTGTGTGTGTGTGTGTGGTGTGTGTGTGTGTGTGTGTGTGTGTGTGATGGTAGGGCTGGGTGATTAATCGATCTCGAATTGAGATCGCGATACATTTTTCTATCAGCTGTCGTGATTTTTTTCGATCTGGATAGATCTGACAGCAGCGTCATGATGAACCGGAAATAAACGCAACAACAGCCAATCAGTCTGCAGTGTTTGGCTCGACACGCCCATGAAGCGGTCGGAGGTGGCTTTTGACATTATACTTATGCTGCATTGTTAAGTTGGAAAAGGACAAGAGATTTCCATTGTGACTTGAACACATGATGCACTTTAGTTCTACGGTTTTAGCAGTTTTACATTGAAAACAATGGTAGGGAGTACACACATCTGTAATCTCAATGATATTGCCTTCCAATTCATACATATAGACTTATATTATTATACAGTTAAATTAATAGTCTTATATAAAATATAGATTTTCTATTGCCCTGTGTTTGCTTGCTGGGGGACTCTGGGTGGTGGCGGTCGCAGGTTTGACCGTGTCAGCGACCACATAGTTCACAGAGACGTCCACATCGTGTCAGCCTAACGCCCGCTCCCCTTCCCTGTTGTGCCCTGTGGTGCCGCAATGCATCCTGGGGGCTCGATGTGATTGGTCCTCGTTTGTTGTGGGAGGCGGGTTGAGTCCATAAATGGCTGCGAGGTCAGGGTGTGTGTTAGAACACCAGCAGGACGTGGAGACAAGTCAGTGTGAGAGCGGCGGTGAGCGCCCTCCGTCTCCCATGGGTGCTGCTGCTGCTGCTGCCCAGGCCAGGGTGCTGGCTGTCCAGCTGGGGAGCATCATGGGTGCTGTCGTCCACATCTGGAGCCACTGAGGAGAGAGCGCGCGCGCACACACACACACACACACACACACACACACACACACACACACACACACACACACACACACACACATAGTCACAAGTCATTAGTCACAAAGCAATCAAAGTTTAGAGTGTGTTCTAATTTGAACACGCGCGTACACACACATACACACACATACACACACACACACACCACACACACACACACACACACACACACACACACACACACACACCACACACACACACACACACACACACACACACACACACACACAGCCACACAGCCACACACACACAGACAGACCACACACACACACACACATGCAAACATATAATCACCATATTGATCGATTTTTTTTTTTGTTTTATAACAATATATAATTGGATAATGCTGCCAGTTTAGTATCCTGATTATGACAAATGAAGAAGACACCAGAGGGTTCATTATGTTAAACTTTAAGAACAGTTTATTAACAAAAATAATGTTAAATATGAAACACTGCAAACATGCTGTAATTAGCCTTAATGAAACACACCTTTCACATAATTATTTAAATGTAAATAAAATTGAAAGCTGGGCAGCACACATGTGTTTTTGAGGAAGACAAAACATTACTAAACAAGTGGCTCAAATGCCCTGTGCAACTTTTAAGATAAAAATGAATTATGAAGTGGTTAAATCAGAGGTGGGCAAACTACGGCCCGTTGCGTTGTTTAATCCGGCCCGTCGGGCATTTACATTAACAACAGTCCTATAATAGGACTCAACTTAACAATAGTGTGGTGTCTCGGTGGCACAGCGGTGGAGTTGTTGGTTGTCAGTTCTGCGGTCGTGTGGTTCAAGTCCTGCTTGGAGCGTGACTGGTGGGATTTGAACCCAGGACTGCAGAGCTGAAGGTAAGAACTCTCTCCGCTGTGCCACAGAGTACACACACTTGAAGCGGTACTTTTTAAATCAACACCCCTAACCCTAAGTCCTGTTAATCATATTGTCATGTCCTGATGGTGCAGTGGAGAGAGTGCATTGTTATCAACTCCAAGATCATGTGTTCAAGTCACAATGGAAATCTCTTGTCCTTTTCCAACTTAACAATGCAGCATAAGTGTAATGTCAAATGCCACCACCGACCACTTATGGGCGTGTCGAGCCAAAGCACTGCACACCGATCGGCTGTTGTGTTATTTTGGCTGCGCCGTAGTGAATGGGCGTGTCGAGACAAACAATGCAGACTGATTGGCTGTTGTTGCGTTTATTTCCGGTTCATCATGACGCTGCTGTCAGATCTATCCAGATCGAAAAAAATCACGACAGCTGATAGAAAAATGTATCGCGATCTCAATTCGAGATCGATTAATCACCCAGCCCTACCACACACACACACACACACACACACACAACCATACACACACACACACACATTTAAATTTTATCCACAGCATATATCAGTGAGGAGGCTTAGAACAATCAACACGTATAAATTGGAGTAACTACGGGAAAAAGTGTGTTTCTAAATAAAACCAGGGTACAGAGAGAAGACGTCAGTCGTTGTTAGAGCGTAATACTGAAACCTTAAAATACAAAGAGAACATCTAAAAGCACTAATGACATGTCTAGAAGTGATTTGGGAACAACACAATAAAGTGAAGAATATATTTGTACAACTGAACTGAACTTGAGTGTTGTGGGGACAGCTCAGGACCTGGGCGGGTATATTTAACAGGCGCTACAACACCTTTACAGTTGTGGTCGTGAAAGAACCAAATCTTCCCGGCCAATCAGCATGCAGCTCCGCATGAATATTCATATCATCTCCAAAATATAGTCTCTATATTTTTTTAGGTGGAGCTTCTTGAACAATTATTTGGTGAAGGTTTTAATTAATTTCAATCGTTATCTTTTAAATGTGGCCAAGGCTGGGACTATGACAAAATAAACCTGACAGTTCTTATTTTCAGCAAAGGTTTAGCTAAAGTAATTTATGAGCGTATGTCACTGGCTCAACACCTTTTTACCGGATTAAATGAAACATGAAATGGGCGCGTTCTGCTTTGGAGTCGTCCAGCCGCACAGAAGTCTCCTTTATGAAGTGAAAAATGTAATTGCAGTTTAATTAATTCTTATGATTAGTGAACATTTTTATAAACCGACCGGAGCTTCAAATGAAAACGTCTTAAGCTAGGCTTGATCATCTGTTGGACTATTTTAGAGACGCTTTCATGTAAAGTAACTGATGGGTCTTTAATGAGAAGGTGGGAGGGAAAGCATCTTGCTCAAGGGTGCCTCCAGGGGGGAGACTGAGGGCATGGAACCCACAACCTCCTGGCTGTGGGTTGAACACCCGAGGCCCGCTCTCATTCTGAACCCCACAATGTCACTCCCTGCAGAAATAACACAAATATTCTAAAGCCATCCGTGTACGTGTGGAAAAACGATAAATGTGAAAATCTGAAGGTTTTCTGGTTCGTTCTTATTTTCATCGATACAGAGACCTTCCTCGCTCAACGACGGAAATAGTTCAAATAGTGACAAACGTTTTCAACAGAGAAAGTGAGAGAGAGAGAGAGAGAGAGAGAGAGAGAGAGAGAGAACTGAGGCAAATAGTATGAGGGAGAGCAACAGGGAGAGAGAGAGATTGGGGGAGGTGAGGAGAGAGGGAGATAGATGGAACAAGGGAGGCGGAATGAGGGAAAGTGAAAAAAATAGAGAGAGAGAGATATTTGTTTTGTGTCATTCAGGAAGGTTGTTTTTCTGATGGCTGTAAATGTAACGCGGTTCAGATTAGAGGCTCAACACTATGGAGAGACTAAACCCTGGGGGTAGTTGGTGGTGGTAATGGGGATGGTGGAGGTGGAGGTGGTGGTCGTAATGGAGGTGGTGGTAGTGATGGAGATGGTGGTGGTAGTGATGGAGGTGGAGGTGGTGGTGGTGATGGAGATGGTGGTGGTAGTGATGGAGGTGGAGGTGGTGGTGGTGTTAAGACTCCTGCTCTCTGCTTTGACTTTGATCAACCCTCACCACCCCCAGCTGGGTTATAAATACGTAAATGTTTTATACTTTTATTCACATTTTATTCACCAAAATGCGGAATGACTCGACAAACTAAGACACGCAGACAGGAGATGTGATCAGAGAGAATCGTCTCTCATCTCGTACATTTTTATAACGTATGTGAGGAAATGCAAACTATATCTCAGTCACCTGCTGTCAGGTGATTGTGGAACGTTTGCGACACTAATTCCATATCAACACCGTTTAGTTCCAAAGCAAACCCAGTGAGTTATATCATTCGTTTAGATAATATGAAATATATCACATATAGTGTAGTATATATTATACTATATATGCTGTAGAGAGAGTATGCTACATACACATATTTTATCATCAAATGTTGCATAGATTCTTTGAGGATTTAATTTGTTCTGTTCAGCTGGAGGCGGTTCGACCTCAATTTCGCGGTTTATAAAAGGCGGCTTTGAACTCTGAAATGTTGGTTGAATCAACGCAACAACCTTGCTACCGATATGCAGACATATTACTTTCATACATTTATATATCAGACACGACCCGACCTTCATCCACATGTGAGACATTTTAACAAACCTCTGTGTGTAGTAGAAATGGTAACGAGCAAGTGGTGGAAAAAGTACAATAAATGTTATTGTGGACCAATAAAGCCTTATTGATATAATAATATCCTAACGTATTTATTGATTATATTTTGTTATTGTTACTTTTAATCTGCAAAGTAACGAGCAGCTAACAGCTGTCAGATAAGTGGAGTAAAAAGTAGAAAGTATCAGAAAATAGAAGTGCTCAAATGTGTACTTAATTACAGTGCTTGAGAAAATGTGTTGAGTTAATTTCCATCACTGTAACATTGGTAAAAGTAGATACCATCTGCAAAAAAGAGAATAATGAAAATCATTACAATGAATTAATCATTAGTTTACTTTGCATAAATACCAAGAAAGAGCAGCCCTTCGTGTGAGAACCACAAGAATGTTAGCGGCCATCTTTATCCAATCACAGCGGCCAGAGCTCTTTGTATTTTGCAGCACTTTCCTCTCGCTTGGGGGCAGGAGACAGCTGGGCGGGTCGGTCGGATCAGTGGGGGAACTCACTGCCCAGTGAGCGGGGAGATTGGACCCGACCGCGTCCAGGAGTCCACAGGGTCAACAGCAATCTTCCTACTCACCTAGTGGGTAGTCAGACAGAACCAGGGGGCCTGGGTGTGGAGGAGGAAGACGAGGAGGAAGAGGAGGAGGAGGAGGAGGAGGAGAGCCCAGGTGAGAAACTCAGATGAGATCTGTGTGTGGGATCGTGTCGGGGTTGCTGGCATCCATCTCGTGGAGAACTGTGATTGCTGAAGGGGCCCGAAGAGAGACTTTGGGTTTATTTAACCCAGGAAGGACATGAAGTCATCATGGAAGGTATCTTAACTTAACCAACATGCTGCCTCTTGAGGGATTTTGGGGTGGATGGATCTTGAAAGAATTGTGCGGCTTACAATTTTAACACATTTTTAACAAGTTGTCACTAGTCGGGCAAAAGAAGTGCCAGTTGTGATGTCACAACTGGAATGTTGAAATTAATCCCATTACACCTGAAAACGTAGTCACTACTCACTTTATCCACACATCCACGTTTCATGCTAATATGAGTATAAGCCCTTTCTCGACAGAAAATAAAGATATTAATGATTTCAAATACACTTTATGGGACCACATTTTTTCACAAGCAAATGACATAAAAGTGATGAAAAGCGTATGAAGCCGTTCTCAATGTCCTGCTTTAAGTGGAGAGCATTTCAGGATGCAGCCGGTCTGAGCAGAGAGGGGTTGGGGGCGGGGTTGGGGCGGCGGTTGGGGGCGGGGGGGGGGGGGACTGTGATGATGTGTCTGCGTCGGGGGGGCTGCTGAGCAGAGCGCCGTTTGAATGAAGGGGTCACGACCTCTGCTCCTGGACGCTGAGTCTAATCCAGATAGCTGACCCTGCTCCCTCCAAATGTATGTGAATCTCGGATCTCCGGGTGGAAGCGTAGAGGACAGGGGATCGAACCGGGCTAAACAATGAAGAGTCTGTGGGCTGACCTAACACCAGGCCAGAGAAACACGGACAAAATACCGCATGATTTGGTGATTTCTCGCCGTAGGTTTGTTCGTGCTTTTACGTACAAAATGCAAAAAAACTCCCTTTTCTCAAACGAGTGTACTCCAAGCTATTTTTTCCAATACGATATCGCTAATGCAATGTTTCAAACGTCGTATTTCTTTCATAAAAAAATAGGGGAAACGATAAAATGATTGCACTATCTCGGGTGTTGGGATGGCGACGTACAAGCCTTGGCTCGAGGAAGTGTGTGTGCGCGCGCGCGTCCTTTGCTGGCTAAGCTAAACGGTTGCGACGGCGCTCGTTGTGTTTTATCTCCCCGGTGCGAGATAGAGGCGCCCGGAGGGATCTCTGGCCGGCGGCCGCGCGCCTGCGAGCCGACGGCGGAATTAATTTCATATTCCCAGCGAGGCTCCTGCCCATCACGCCAAGCGATAACCGCGACCTTGACAACCGCGCGCAACACAACAGCACCAGCAAATATATACGCTGAGCAGCGCGCCGCGATAAAAGGGGAACCGTAGAGGTGAGAATACACAACAACAACAACAACAACAACACAAAGATTCACACAACATATTTTTCTCTCGCAGCTGAAGGCCTTTTAAACGCTCCGTAGTTCTACAGACGACCGAGGTATTTTGCTAACTGAAGGCCTTTTAAACGCTCCGTAGTTCTACAGACGACCGAGGTTTGCACAAGATATTACTCAGAGATGGCCGTAGGCCCACGCTATTGATCCATTCAGTGATTCCAGTGTTAATGAATAATTATACACAGCGCACACAAATAATGGAGTCAGGATAATGTGTCAGAATGACAGGATCTCTCTCTCCCTCGCTCCCTCTCTCTCTCATATCAGAAAATGCTCTCGCTCACTATTTCTCAGGGCCATCGGAGAGTGAAAAACAGTTGGCTGTTGTCTGGTCTCTTCATCCTCCTCCTCCTCCTCCTCTTCCACCCGTCTGGCCCCAGATCAGCTGATAACACCACAGAACAGAGGGCCCCGTGAACCCTCTGACTCCCTCTCTCCATCACCTCCTCCTTATCGCTCTCCTCCACTCCCATCTCCTCC
>PIJE02000099.1:0-17500 GCA_002895965.2 Coryphaenoides rupestris
GGGTGTGGGGGGCACTGAGACTGAGATCGGCATCCACGCTGGCAACAGCCAATGAGATTTGAGATCAAGAATATATAATGTAGAAAAAGTGTCATTGGTCCTCCCTACCTGCGGGGGCCCTCCACACATCATGTCCCAGGTCCCGTAGTGGCCCTTGGCTTGCCTGTGGAGTCGCACCGCGTCCGTGAAGGCCGGGGTCAGGACCTTGCAATCCTCTGAGAGACCTGGTGGGGGAGCAAGAAGAAGAACCACGGGTGAGATGGAGAACCAACGGAGGCCTTGTTGTGAGTGAGTCACACGGACTCAAATCCGTGTGAAATTGCAAGGATTTCTCGTAATATTTCCTGATATTAATTTGTGTGTGACATTCTTCGTAATCTTTCACTAATACTTCATGTACATTGGGCTGCCCTGAATTTCTTATTTCTCATTTAGTCACAAAAACCTTGGGAACCACAGGTGTAGGGTGTTGTGTGATGTAATGCTAACTCTCTGCATGAGACCACCTCCTGCTGAGGTTGTCCTGCTGAACTCCTGAGATCCGGTTTTGTGGTATTGTGTATTTTCTTGGTGACGAGAATGTCTTACATTCATCTCAACCAACGACCTCCGATTGCACTCACTACGAACATACGCATGAACCACAACGCTACAAACACAGACCACAAAGTGTCTTCACACAAACCGATCCCCCCCTTGGAACAGATTTCAAAAATGTGTGTGTATTCACACACACATACACACACACAGATTTGGCAAAGCCACAATCACTATCTAATCACCCACAGCTGTTTGTCATCCCTCAAAACAGGAAGTTGCGGTGCCTGAAACACGGATCGTGTGTCGTCGCCATGGTTACCGTCTGCCCCGCTGTGCAGGGGACAATGGGTGAGCGGTTGAAACATTGCGCTGGGTGACAGTGTGTCAGACCTGTGTGTGTTTTTCCAGGAAGTTGATCATACTGATCGTGATAATACACACAGCATGTGTTTGGGTGATTTAAAAAAATAAACGTTGTCAAGATGAGTGTGGTATGAAGGGGGGCCTGGTTTAGTGTCGGCAGGTGAAACGAGGGGAGTGGAGCGGCAAAATGCCTGAGCTTGATGCAGCTGTAGGGGATGAGCTTGATTAGACTGATGTGCATATATTCACATGTTTTTACTCTCCCCACAGTAGGAGGCTTGGTACGGACAGAGTGGCAGGACCTGACACAAGGCTGACTCCGGAAACCCTTAACACCTACTGAATGGATTTATCTCCTTAATATGCCAAGTAAATGGTTTGCATTTATATAGCGCTTTACAGTTTGCCTGACATTCACCCATTCATACACCAACCATGCAAGGTAACAACCAACACATCAGGAGCAGTTAGGGTTAGGTGGTGTTTTGCTCAGGGACACCTCGACACTTAGCTAGGCGGAGCCCGGGGATCGAACCAGCCACCTTCCTGTTGCCAGACCCGCTCTCACCTCCTGAGCTACTGGCGCTCTTTAAGTTGTTGATTAAACACCCTTTCCGCATCCCTACGACTACCGTCTCTCCTTCCCGGCAAGAACCCGACTAAGCCACGCAACGTGGCATTGTGGCGACATAGACTTTGCTACACCAAGGTCTGTCTGGTGCATGGCGTCATGGTAACGCTTCGTCGGTTCTTGACACCTAAATGATAGTAAACGTGTGGTGTGTCGTCAACACACTACACAACAAACGTGCTCTAAATAGAACAAGATGCTGAAACAGGGGAGTGCTTGTGTACACGGCAGACGGGCTATTTCCAAGAAGAGACGATTCTTCGGATGTCGTTTGAAGTTGTTTACGTTCACATTAATCATGGGCATTAGATGTCGCCAATGGCGGCCTCGGTTCGACATCATAACAGTGTTTCTGTGAGTCATGGACAGCTTGGTGGGACAATGGAAATGGGTCTTGTTTTGGTCCAGTGCACATGAATAGGAAAACTGGAACACAGCTATGGATAGACTCTCAGTCATGTCTATGCGTCAACACCACGTGTGTATGTGTGTGTGTTAGTGTGTGTGCATGTGAGAGAGAGAGAGAGAGAGAGAGAGAGAGAGAGAGAGAGCGAGAGAGAGCGAGAGAGAGTGTTAGTGTGTTTTGGTGTTTTGTCTGAGTTTCTGACTCAGACAAAGACAGGAAGTTTGCAGCGAGGATTATGGGGGAGAAGGGATGGGGGTGGTGTAGGAATTCATGGAGTGATGGTATGCAGGTGAGGGAGAGTCGGAGACTGAGTAGATGAGGGAGGAAGGGTATGAGGGCGAGGCAGGGGAGGGGAGGGGAGGGGAGGGAGGGTATGGAGGGG
Source organism: Coryphaenoides rupestris (assembly GCA_002895965.2). Classification (NCBI taxonomy): domain Eukaryota; kingdom Metazoa; phylum Chordata; class Actinopteri; order Gadiformes; family Macrouridae; genus Coryphaenoides; species Coryphaenoides rupestris. The sequence continues at coordinate 2,323 of PIJE02000099.1, forward strand.
TGTGTACGGGTGAGGGAGTGGGAGAGGAATGGGGGAGGCAGGCTGCAGGGCAACAGGAAGCTGTCTGAGCGTGGGGTTTTATGGGGGGGCGGGGGGTCACTGAGTCAAACCACAAGGGACCTAATGATCAACAGCATGAAGACTTTCCCTGAGATACAGTAAGTCAACACACACAAACACACACACACACACACAGATGCCTGCTACCTTGATCCATGGTATTGATTCAGGTATGTATTAACACAAAAATATATGTTTAATGTTTCGGTTCCACTGTTTTTGCTTACAATTTAGCAAAAACTCATCCTGAATTCATCTGATTGAACAGAGTTTTATTAAAGATGGCATAATGACACGAGTACGCGGGTATGCGTTAGAGCATATCTGGCTTCCTGGATGACTTATCTGTGAGTATCAGTATGTCATTGTCATCTATGTTTCTATATATGTACATGCTGTGAATATGAATTTCCCATATGGGGCAATAAAGGCTTCCTGGGATACTTAACCAACACCAGTCAAATGACATATGACTAACACCACATGAAACACCCTGCACAGAGCCAAAATAGTGACATCTTAGTGTGACAGAAGAGTAAAAACAGTTGAGAGGCATTGAGTCGAAAATCCGTTTGTTTGGTTTTTTTGGGGGGTGGGTTGCTCAAATGAACTCTTCTTTGAATTATTTATAGACTGGCTTAGACTTAAAGCCGTTGAATGTGTCACTTAAGAGACATGTGACATTGATTTGGTACTGAAGCCGCGCATCGCAGTCGAATGTTAGCACACCGTGGAGGGTTGTTAGCTTCAGCCTAACTACATATTCCTGGTGTCTGGGCTGGGCGGGCGAGGGGGGTGGTTAGGTGGGGGGGGGGGGTGGAGGGATTTAGCCAAAAGCGTCTTTTAATCCGACACACACGTCTGTCAAAAAAAGAAGTGATGGCAGCCATAGAATGGTGTGAGGTGAAGTGGCTTTTTCAAGCGGGTCGGGATTGAGTTACGACGCTAATGGACAATAAGCAGGTTAAAAGAGGAAGTCTGTCTCTGTAATCCGATCATAATCCGATCATAATCTCATCATAATCCGATCCACTCAATGGTGCTGCGTAGATCAGGTCGGAGATTACCACGACAGAAAGGGAGAGGCCCACCAGGCAAAGTAATGGTTCTATAATTGTGTTAGTGTAAGTGTGAGCATGGGTGTGTGTGTGTGTGTGTGTGTATGTGTGTGTGTATACACAGGAACATGTGGTAGCACTTACCACAGTCTGTATTTCAGAGATTTTCCTCCCCGTCTCACTCACTCGTCTCTGTGGTCAGTGGTATTCTGACCAGCAGAACTTTTCGTTCCCAGGCCTTCACATCCACTCGTAGTCGTAAACTTGCAGCATATGTACTGCATGTCTGTGTGTGTGTGTGTGTACTGTATGGGATGACCTGAATGTAGAATACAAGTGAATCGCCTGTCTCACCTGAAAGACATTCACATTTCATTTATCCTTAGTTTTTGTTTTTAGAGCAAACAAAAAAAGAAATGTTGATGTTTTCCCGTCTGCTTTTGCATTAATTTCAATCAGTATTTTGTTATTTTTGTTCATGTGTAGTTATTTTTGGTAGCCTCACATCCTTGGCATTTAGTTCCACTCTGAGCCATCTCTGGAACGGAGGGATGCCTCTACTATGCGCATATTTCCTTCTCCCCTTTTCCCACAGAATTTGCTAGGTTTTCCCCTTGGCTTCTCTAACACACACACAGTAATAAATAATATATATAATACGCTAAACTTGTCAGTTCCCTACTGGGTGCTTCAGCCAGGACCTGCAGAGCTGACTAGAAGGGCAGGGAGAGGCTTCTGGAGCGTTGCCGACGGTAACCCGCTGTGATTGATGGGTCTACAGTTGGCCCAATGACAGGTAGCCAGGTGGGCGGGACCTGACCGCTGGCTTCTGTCGGCTCCTTGTTTTGTATATTATTGGAAAAGCTGAAACAGGAAGTTGTAATGTTGTTTATTTCTTACGCCCTGGTTGGGAGGAATTAGCCTTGTTGTAGCCCGGACGCTCAGTCAATGTGTGAGTGCAAGTTTGACCAATCATAGGACTAGGACTAGGACTAGGACCAATCATAGGATTAAGGGCTGAAAAGAATAAAATGTATTGTATGTATTAAAGATTCCTAAAGTTGATAATTATCTAAGGTGATTTAGGGTGTCTGGAGTGTGTGAAATTTGAAAAATGTTTAAAAGAGTCCTCAGTGTTTCATCTTTACCAGACGATAATCACATTTATTTGATTTATTTTAGTTTTTTTCAGTTTTGAACTTGGTGAGTTCACACAGTTTATCCTGACTTTAACTCTAATGTAAGTAAACTGTAATTGGTAATGTGAGCTTGCTGTAAATTGCTTCTAATGTGTTGGAACGTAAACAAGTTAGAAGCACAAGACTAGAAAATCACACACAAGCACACACCTACACACACACACACACACACAGCTCCATTAATAAGAACAACGCTAAATGAGGACCTTGTGTCCTGTAGGTCCACGTACGTGTGTTCCTATGTGCATGTATGTGTGTATGTGCGTGTGTGCATTCATGCACCATGTGCGCGGTGGCAGGTTAACAACCGCTACAGTTGTGTCCCTAATGGGCTAAGACTTCGGCCCCTACAGGACCCATCAGGCGTTCCAGGAAACGGGGGTCTGGTTTAACTCTCAACGTCAACATTACCAAGGTGCCACAGGGCACAGGGCAACCCCCCTGCTGGTCCATAAAGCACACCTGGTGTGTTTCATTATACCAACATACTGGAGGCTAATCTAAAACCACTGGTTTTCAAGCTGTGGGTCGTGGCCCATAAGTGGGTGCCAATATGGGGTCACAGGACAGCTATCATAAAAATAATAATCCTGCAATATACAGTATATGCATCCCGTTTATTTGTATTCCCTGAGTATGGTTGAAGACTGAAATCAGGGAATACACTGTATTGCCGAACAATATATAGATATACTGTATATATACTGTATATACAGATATATAGAGAGAAATGTAAATTATCTCTGTTTTTTGGACACAGTAATGATAATGTAAAATGTCGGGTGCGTTGTATACCGGGCGGTAGGCAAAAGCGGGGTCCTGGGCGTGCGGATCCCCGTCATCGCCGACTGGTTCTAGGGACGTGGAACGTCACCTCACTGGCGGGGAAGGAGCCTGAGCTGGTGCGGGAGGTGGAGCGGTACCAACTAGATATGGTTGGGCTCACCTCCACGCACAGCACCGGGTCTGGAACCAAACTCCTGGAGAGGGGCTGGACCCTCTACTTCTCCGGAGTTGCCCAGGGTGTGAGGCGCCAGGCGGGTGTGGGGATACTCACAAGTCCCCGGCTGAGCGCCGCTGTGTTGGAGTTCTCTCCGGTGGACGAGAGGGTCGCCTCCATGCGACTGCAAGTCGCTGGGGGGAAGGCTCTGACTGTTGTGTGTGCCTACGCACCAAACAGCAGCTCAGAGTATCCGGCCTTCTTGGAGTCCTTGGGTGGCATCCTGGAAAGGGTTCCATCCGGGGACTCCATAGTTCTACTGGACTCCATAGTTCTACTGGGGGACTTCAACGCACACGTGGGCAATGATGGAGAAACCTGGAGGGGAGTGATTGGGATGAACGGCCTGCCCGATCTGAACCAGAGTGGTGTTTTGTTATTGGACTTCTGTGCTAGTCATGGACTGGCCATAACAAACACCATGTTCGAACATAGGGTGGTCCACAAGTGTACCTGGTACCGGACCACCTTAGGCCAAAGGTCGCTGATCGACTTTGTAATCGTATCAGCAGATCTGCGGCCGCATGTTTTGGACACTCGGGTGAAGAGAGGAGCAGAGCTGTCAACTGATCACCACCTGGTGGTGAGTTGGATCAGATGGCGCGGGAGGCTGCCAGACAGACCTGGTAAACCCAAACGTGTAGTGAGGGTGAACTGGGAACGTCTGGTGGAAGCCCCTGTCCGTAAGGTCTTTAACTCCCACCTCCGGAAGAACTTCTCGTGCATCCCGGGGGAGGTTGGGGACATGGAACCTGAGTGGGCCATGTTCAGAGCCTCCATTGTAGAGGCTGCAGCTCGGAGCTGTGGTCAAAAGGCTGTCGGTGCCTGTCGTGGCGGCAACCCAAGAACCCGTTGGTGGACACCAGCGGTGAAGGAAGCCGTCAGGCTGAAGAAGGAGGCCTTTCGGGCCTGGTTGGCCCAGGGGTCTCCTGAAACAGCAGACGGGTACCGGGAGGCCAAAAGGACTGCGGCTTCAGCGGTCGCTGAAGCAAAATCCCGGGTGTGGGAGGAGTTCGGGGAGACCATGGAGAAGGACTTTCGGTTGGCCTCAAGGAAGTTCTGGCAAACTGTCCGGCGACTCAGGAAGGGAAAGCAGGGCTTGGCTCAGGCTGTGCTCAGTCGGGGAGGAGAACTGCTGACCCAGACTGAGGATATTGTCGGGCGGTGGAAAGAACACTTTGAGGAGCTCCTGAACCCGACCAGTACGTCCTCTGTGGAAGAGGCAGAGTCTGAAGACTCGGGGGAAGTCTCACCCATATCCTTGGTAGAGGTCACTGAAGTAGTCAAAAAGCTCTTCAGTGGCAAGGCGCCAGGTGTGGATGAGATTCGCCCTGAGATGCTGAAGGCTCTGGACATTGTCGGGCTGTCGTGGCTGACACGCCTAGTCAATGTAGCGTGGAGGTCGGGGACAGTACCTGTGGAATGGCAGACCGGGGTGGTGGTCCCCATTTTCAAGAAAGGGGACCGGAGGGTGTGCTCCAACTATCGGGGTATTCTCAAGTAGGTACAGGAGGGATTGTTTGCCAACGAACAAAGTGCGAGCTGTGTCCGTATTCTCGGCAGCTGCTGCTAGCTTATGTTGTTTTGTATTGTTATTGCAGTAGTACTTATTATTATTACTTTAGTAGTAGGCTCATAGCCTACGACTAGGTGATCGGGGTGTCACACTGCTCAGCCTCCCCGGGAAAGTGTATTCCAGGGTGCTGGAGAGGAGGCTCCGGCCGATTGTCGAACCTCAGCTTCAGGAGGAACAATGCGGATTCCGTCCCGGCCGTGGAACAGTGGACCAGCTCTTTACCCTCGCAGGGTTGTTGGGGGGGGGCATGGGAGTTTGCCCATCCAGTCTACATGTGCTTTGTGGACTTGGAGAAGGCCTATGACCGTGTCCCCCGGGGAATCCTGTGGGGGGTACTACGGGAGTATGGGGTACCGGGGCCGTTGGTACGTGCCATTCGGTCCCTGTACGAACAAAGTGCGAGCTGCGTCCGTATTCTCGGCACAAAGTCAAGCACGTTCTCAGTGGGTGTTGGACTCCGCCAAGGTTGTCCCTTGTCACCGGTTCTGTTCGTGATCTTCATGGACAGAATCTCAAGGCGCAGCCAAGGTGAGGAGAGTGTCCGGTTTGGGGACCTCAGAATTGCATCTCTGCTCTTTGCAGATGATGTGGTTCTGTTGGCTACATCAGACCGTGACCTCCAGCATGCACTGGGGCGGTTTGCAGCCGAGTGTGAAGCGGTCGGGATGAGAGTCAGCACCTCCAAGTCTGAGGCCATGGTTCTCTGCCGGAAAACGGTGGAGTGTTCCCTCCGGGTTGGGATGTGAGTTGAGTCAGCACCTCCAAGTCTGAGGCCATGGTACTCCCAAGTCTGAGGCCATGGTTCTCTGCCGGAAAACGGTGGTTGCTGCCTCAAGCGAAGGAGTTCAAGTATCTCGGGGTCTTGTTCACGAGTGAGGGCAAAATGGAGCGGGAGATGGACAGACGGATTGGTGCAGCGTCTGCAGTGATGCGGGCGCTGTACCGGTCCGTTGTGGTGAAGAGGGAGCTGAGCCGGAAGGCGAAGCTTTCGATTTACAGGTCCATCTACGTTCCAACCCTCACCTATGGTCACGAGCTTTGGGTAGTGACCGAAAGAATGAGATCGCGGATACAAGCGGCCGAAATGAGTTTCCTCCGCAGGGTGGCTGGGCTCAGCCTTAGAGATAGGGTGAGGAGCTCAGACATCCGGAGGGAGCTCGGAGTAGAGCCGCTGCTCCTCCGCATCGAAAGGAGTCAGCTGAGGTGGTTCGGGCATCTGATTAGGATGCCCCCCGGGCGCCTCCCTTTGGAGGTTTTCCGGGCACGTCCAACTGGGAGGAGACCCCGGGGCAGACCCAGAACCCGCTGGAGGGATTATATATCTCGTCTGGCCTGGGAACACCTCGGGATCCCCCAGGAGGAACTAGAGAGCGTGGCTGGGGAGAAGGAAGCCTGGGGGGCCCTGCTTAGCCGGCTGCCACCGCGACCCGGCCCCGGATAAGCGGACGCAAATGGATGGATGGATATTTTATATATATAATTTTGCTTTGGAATTTGTATACATTTTACCAATACATTATCATTACTGTGTCCAAAAAACAGAGATAATTTACATTTCTCTCTATATATTGGTAAAATGTATACAAATTCCAAAGCAAAATTATATATATAAAATATCCATCCATCCATTTGCGTCCGCTTATCCGGGGCCGGGTCGCGGTGGCAGCCGGCTAAGCAGGGCCCCCCAGGCTTCCTTCTCCCCAGCCACGCTCTCTAGTTCCTCCTGGGGGATCCCGAGGCGTTCCCAGGCCAGACGAGATATATAATCTCTCCAGCGGGTTCTGGGTCTGCCCCGGGGTCTCCTCCCAGTTGGACGTGCCCGGAAAACCTCCAAAGGGAGGCGCCCGGGGGCATCCTAATCAGATGCCCGAACCACCTCAGCTGACTCCTTTCGATGCGGAGGAGCAGCGGCTCTACTCCGAGCTCCCTCCGGATGTCTGAGCTCCTCACCCTATCTCTAAGGCTGAGCCCAGCCACCCTGCGGAGGAAACTCATTTCGGCCGCTTGTATCCACGATCTCATTCTTTCGGTCACTACCCAAAGCTCGTGACCATAGGTGAGGGTTGGAACGTAGATGGACCTGTAAATCGAAAGCTTCGCCTTCCGGCTCAGCTCCCTCTTCACCACAACGGACCGGTACAGCGCCCGCATCACTGCAGACGCTGCACCAATCCGTCTGTCCATCTCCCGCTCCATTTTGCCCTCACTCGTGAACAAGACCCCGAGATACTTGAACTCCTTCGCTTGAGGCAGCAATCTCTATCAATATATCAATATATACAGTATATGTGTTGATTTGATGCATACAGTGGATATGCATGCAATGCACATCACGCCTACCGTGCGCACAGGCTAGCACATATCGTGTAAAACGTACAGTAAACAAGGCGGACTATTTCAATTAAAATTTGACCATGAGTAGAATTTGCTGCATTTTAAGTTGTACGGTTGGGGTTAGCGTAACTGGTGCTGATGATGCTGATTGTGTTTGAGGAACACCGCCTTTTTGATTTTGAGACTACCTCCGCAATCTCCCCACTACGTCTGGAATGTTCTAATAAGTGCTGCTTGTTGCAGGGAGAGTGGGTCCCGTCTGGTCTGGTCCTGGGTGGGTCGATGGGGTCGGACACAGACGGGGTAAACAGATAGCATCTGTGTGTTCTGATATGGGCTTCTACAGACTCCGCTCGCCGACAAGTCTTATCTATAAATAGACAAGACTGTACTGTTCAGGTAATCATACCCTCATGCACACACACACGCACACACACGCACGCACACACACACACTCATTGGTTTACTGTGCATAAACTGTGTGACTCTTCAGTAAGTGGACTGGGCATCGGGTCAATATTGTCTCTCTTCTTTCGCGTTTACCACAATAGTTAAATTAAGAAAGATTTATTTAGATCTATTCTGCAATTCCTGCATTCCATTTGTCTATGTGATTTCTGTGTTGTGTGTTGTGGATTCTGTGTGTGTGTCTTTATTGTGATGTCTTTATTGAATGTCTATATTGCAACATTTATATTTGCATGTCTTTCTTGTGATGTCTATATTACAATTTCTATATTGGCATGTCTATATTGCAATTTCTATATTGGCATGACTATATTGCGATGTCTATATTGCGAGGTCTATATTTGAATGTCTATGTTGGGATGTCTATATTGCGATGTATATATTGAACGTCTTATATATATATATATATATACAGTCTATATATTGCGATGTCATTGTCTACATTACAACTGCTATATTGCGATGGCTACTGTGATGTCATCATAGATATTGAAACGTCTATATTCTGTAATTTCTTGTGGTCATGTTTAATCCGGCGTTTATTTATTGCGATGTTGGTGCGTCTGTCCGCTGGAGAGGTTCAACGTGACGCTACCCGCCCTTCCACGTGAGCAGCCTCCGACACATCCTGGCAGACTGCTGCTCCGGCTCCAAGGTGAAACCCGAATGCCAACACCGTCCTAACAATCACAACCGCTCCCGAGACAATGGGCCACCACCTGCCCGCCGGGCATTGTGCCGTCCTCAGTGTGGGCATTACCTGTGCTTGTGTTTGGGCCAAACACTCAAACACTCTCTCTGTATCCAAGGACAAGCCTAGAAAAAACACCCAGGTTCACCGACTGATCTGATCCACCTGCTCATTCAGGTGGCATGAATCACACACACACACACACACACACACACACACACATACTTTGACGTAGATGAATAGTTGTTTGTGAAAGTATGCAGAGACATGACCTATATGTATATGTGTATATATGTATATTTTGATGTGTGTATATATATATATGTATAATTTGAATGTATATATATATACGTATACATAAACATTCTCTTCTTGCTATTATATCTTTTTTGCCTACCACACCCTTCAGTATGGCTCTGTGTTATGATGGACATGTGACAATAAAACACTTTGACACTTGCTCACAGACCTTACGACAACCCTGAAACATGTCATCATTAACAGCTATGTGACCCAATATCAAGTATGTATCACTCAGACGTGGAGCATGTCATAACATTGCTATGCTTGTCAGTCAGTCAACAACAGCTCTCTACTCCACCCTGGATAATTATCCCTCCCTTCTAGTTCATCACTTGTGTGTGTGTGTGCTCTTAGTTCGCAGTGTGCTTGGGAGCTTCAGCTTGTGGGCGTGTGTGTTTGATGCTTTTGGGTGTGTGTAAGCATATATATCAATGGTAAATGGATAGTGTATAGTGCTTTTATCCAAAGTGCTTTACAGTTACCTCACATTCATCCATTCATACACCGACGGTGGTGTCAACCATGCAAGGTAACAACCAACACGTCAGGAGCAGGTGGTGTCTTGCTCAGGGACACCTCGACGCTTAGCTAGGCGAAGCCCGGGGATCGAACCAGCAACCATCTGGTTTCCAGACAACCGCTCTTACCTCTTGAGCTACTGCTGCCCACAAGTGTGTGTGTGGATGTGTGTGTGCGTTCCCCTCACCGTTGTTGGTGTGTCTGACGCAGTCCTGCAGCACAGCATGCCACTTGGCCTGCTCCTTCTCCGTCATGACACAGAAGTAGTGGTGCCGCGCGTACGGGTGCCACAGGATCAGGGGGAACTGGGTGGCGCACTTCACAAAGGGACTGCTGCTCACCCGCGCCTTCACGCCTGGACGGACCGCACAGCAGAGCAGAGGTCAGCACTCGGGAGGGGGTGCAAACCAAAGGCTTCACACAAAGGATTCAACACGTACATTCTGACACTTAAAGCAACGATTCGATGTATGTGCACACAAAGTATGTGTATGTCCTTCTATGGCTACCTTCAGGGAACACAGCAGCCAGCGATCTACAACTTTGTAATGGGATTATTTCAAGCTAGCTCTTCGCTTTGTATATCCGTACGTATCCATCAATCCATCCATACAGCATACATTTATCTGTCCATGCATCTATCTATCTATCCATCCTTCTATCTATCTACTGTACATATCTAGGTAGTCTATATCTGTCTGTCTGTCCATTAATCTAGAGTATGTGTACATGTGTACATCTGTCTCTTTCTGTCTACCTATCTATCCATCCTTCCATCTAGAGTGTACATATCATGCACGTTAATCTCTGCTGAAAGATACATACGTGGCGTATCTTTCAGCAGAGATTAACGTGCATTGGTATATATGGTGTCCACAACCACAGTGTATTGTGTACCCGGCAGACTGTTGTTAACCAGCTCCATGTACTCCTCCATGGACTTGAGTGCTCTGTATCCCGCACAGTTGATGGTGACCTTGGGGTGCAGGCTGCGGTCATGAGCCTGTCGGAGGCAGCAGAAGGTACACAGCATTCAGGCCAACATTCTCATATGCTGTGTAAAATGTGTTTTCATCAAATCTGACGAAAACAACCAGTAGGCTGATTAACGTGTTAAAAAGTATATTATTATTATTATTATTATAGAAACTGTTCACAAGGTTGACCAGTGTATTGGTCATTCTCTACTGCTACTTCCTGTGCGCACACAAGTCTAGATTGGGTTTCCATCGACGCCAGTAAATAAACGTGTATTCTTCCAAAAGCTATTGTTTTGCATCGACTTTTCTCTCTTTGACATCGACATCTTGCAAGTTGACGTTTAGTGGAGCACCTAGCATCCACCTAGCAAGTTACTACGACAATGTATTTTTCAGTTCTGCTTTTTTGCAGGCCTAATCTACTGTTGTTGTATGTGCTTGTTTTTATGTACTGACCCGTTTTTGTTAGTTGGAAAAAATAATGATAAAAAAAATATGTATCCTGTATATAAAATATATTGGTTTAAGCCACCCCTCCGGTTTAAACCACCTCTCCGGTTTGAACCACCCCTCCGGGTTTGAACCAGCCCTCCGGTTTGACCCAGCCCTGCTCTCTCCTCACCGTCTTGCTCTCGTAGAGGCTGATGCCGTAGGAGCTCGCCACGAAGACGAAACGGTTCCTCCACTTCCTGTTCTCCTCCAGGTACTGGAAAAGGTTCCCCGAGAAGATGGAACGGTCCACCAGGGGGTCCTGCCACAGAGGAGACATCCAGACACCAGAGTTAGATACAATATGAAGCGTGTGTCGATGTCATTTCCAGTTTGGTAGGACTGTGTGGCCAAAAAATGGTTCATTCTTTTTGGGGGTTTTTACGCTTTTGTAGAGTAATGCTACTGGCGGTCAAGTGGGAAAAGGATTAGCGTGTTGTCAATTCATTCTCTGTAAATATTTGGTAAATGTCTTGCAACTACTACACTACGATACTATTTAGTCATATATTTAGTCAGACATACAGTGAGATACAAAAGGTGCAGGTAGGGGTTACGGCATCTTGCTCAAGGATGCCTACAGTGCAGGTAGACTGCGGACGCTGTGGTTTGAGACCAGAACCTACAGGCAGGTCAAAGGTGGGAAAAGCTCACTCAACTTTTTTGTTTTACAGCCGCAGCATGATTGTATGTATACATGGATTTATAAAGCGCTTTTTGCGCTTTGGAGAAAAAGCGCTTTACATTATTGCTTCACAGTCACCCATCCATACACACATTCATACACCGGCGGCGGTGTCAACCATCCAAGGTAACAGCCAGCTCGTCGGGAGCACCAGGTGTCTTGCTCAGGGACACCTCGACACTTCGATTGGGGGTGGGCGGGAATCGAACCAGCAACCCACTGCCACCACTGTATGTGGGAACACACCCAGTGGACATGTGACCATGCAGTCATGCGACATGCATCATCATCATCAGGACTTCACAATCCTATCACAATTCACTTGACAGAGTCAGAGAGTAAATGTTTGGAAAGTTCACAACAATGCCTCCTGTCAGCATCTTGGACCGTCAATTAACTTTACATGCTTGTGTGTGTGTGTGTGTGTGTGTGTGTGTGTGTGTGCGTGCGTGCGTGCGTGCGTGTGTGTGTGTGTGTGTGCGTGTGGGAGGAGGGAATGTACGTCAAGGAAAAAAAAATCTAAATAATGTTGACACAGCGACATCCTCAGCAACACCCCCCCACCCCCCCCCACACACACACACACACACACACACACACACACACACACACACACACACATACACACACAGGCAAACACACACTCCCAGACTTCCTGTGTTGTGAGATTAAATAATACTGGAAGCAGTATGGAAACAGGCTTGTCAGACGGCGGAAGACGGAGCAGGAGGGTGGAGGAGGCGTTCTGAGGGTTTGTGTTGTTGACTGGAGTGAAGGAGCACTGAGTGAGTTGAAAGGATCGCTGTTCAGGTCTCAATGGGCGTATGAAGACTGAATGGGCCGACCAACCAGACCATTCACTCTTTCATTCACTCACTCAGAACAGGACCCGATGATGATGTCATACCTGCCAAACCCGCCACAGTACAGCAGTTATGGCTGTGTCTGAGTGTGTATTTAATCTCCGTTAATGTCCTTATATCTAGATTCCTTGGACTTGTTTGATATTAAATGCGCCACCATTTTGTAGATCTATATAGGCTCTATACTAAATAACAGCTAAACAGTGTTCTCACAACTCAGACTTTAGATTGATGCCTCAGACAAGCTCAGATCTGGGTGAAGTGGGCGTGTCACTTTATTTTCCTTCATATTTGTTTCCACCAATCGCGTTGCTGGAGGCGGGGATCTGTAAGCATGTAGTTATGTGGCTATGAACAGTGAACAGAAACTCGGCCAGCACTAGTAAACTGTAAAGGGTGACTGTAAAGGGTGTTTCAAATCAACACTGTGTATAGACCATTGGCCACCGTAGAAATACACTTTCTGTAATATGCCACTTTTCTGAAAAAAGTTATTATATTGTATATCGTAGCAGAGACCACACTACACAGCACTAAAGGTGTTTCTGCTGGGCTCCTCCGATGACAACCAAGAGGACACTGGTCTGGATGGTTGAGTTGAGTAAACCGGTTTATTGCAGAAGCTGGAAATGTTTGGCAGGCAGAGCAGTGGCACTGGCAGCTGCTTGGCATGCCAGCAGTCTTTTCAAGTGTGTGTGTGTGTGTGTGTGTGTGTGTGTGTGAGATGGCTGGTTGATCCCGCGGGTATTGATTTGCCAATGCACACCAGGTGTGGAGCCGCACCCAACCCCAGCCACCAACCAGCCAACCAACCACACACACTCCACTAAAATCTCCGTAACGGAACAGGAAACAAGGCGCACCCCCCTTTTCAGTTTGAGGTTTCCGGCCCAGGTTCTGTACCACCTCCCGTGAGACGTTGTGCTATAACATAGTAGGATTGCTTAGCATGAATGGAATGACACACTACCCTGTGACTAGATTGGGCTAGACAGGAGGACCAATAATAATAATAATAATAATATATCAGGGCATGATGATTGTGGTAGACGAGGGGGCGTGGTTTAGCACTGGCAGGAGGCTGGGTACGAACGGCAAGGGAGGACCCGACTCGACTCCGACGCCGTAACCCCTGAGGCGCCGACTAAACCTGAATAGTTTTGTTTGTGTTTATCATTATTAAGCCAGTGGGTGAAGTTTACGTTTGTATTAAAGACTGTTGAGCATCATATCCGACTACGATCACTCCTTCCCGGTCAAGAACCCGATCAAGAACATACATGCTACAATAATCCGAACACACACACACAACAGTATGATATTGTCAGCCATGCAGTCGGCAGGGTTTCCGTTAACGTCCACCGAGCTAGCTGCATGTCTGTCCACTCAGGCATGAGATGTGTTCCAGCTCCCCTTCAGTCATCCATGATGCTGTTCACCACCCGCTACAGGGGGGCCTCTGGAACACATGGTCCCACTCGGCTGTGGACAGACAGGCACTGTCCGCGGTGTGTGTCCGTGGAGAGAAATATACTCTCTGATGCACTGATGAAAAAAAGCGTATTTTTGTGGTTACAAGCACTTTGTTTTGCTTAACTTGTGTTTTGATTGAGTCTCATGTTTCTCATAAAGCCAAATGCATGACATGTGCTCAACTTCCAATCCGATAGGCTTCGATCCCCAATTCAGTCTGCAGCCTAAACTGGAAGCATCCTTGAGCAAGATACATGTCTAACCGCTAACTGTTCCTAAATGATGAATAGTAAATATTATAAAACGGGTACCTGAAATAAAGCAATCTGATTGGTTGATAGCCATGATATAATAACCATATACCACGGCTATGATTCAAATTCCTTTTCACAATTGGTTTCACTCTGCCTGTGAGGGGAAAACAAGTGTGAAACCTCTCTCCAGAGGTAATCGGTGACCGGAGAAAGTGGAGCATCATCCTCGCCACGCCAAGCGACACACATCCACCTCCCTCCAACAAACATTGCAAGCCTACAAGCAGTTTTCAAAGTCACCCTACTGATGTCGGACAGTTTTTAACTGATTGCACAATAAATGGCAACATACAAATGAATATAAATAAATAGCCAAAATACGTTAATTAAAACTGTTTGACTTGGAATCTGTCTGTGACCGCTAGTATGTTGCATAGCAACGCATGTGCTGGCAACCAGGAGGGCTGAACAATGCTTTGTGAACATGCTATTTAAATTGTAATGTGTCTATTAACCTACTTTCATATTGCCATGCTTGGTGACCGCGATCACATCGGGCCAAACAACGGTCCTTAGCTGTGATATAATAACCATATACCACGGCCTGTCGTGAGCTCTTGCTTAAGAATATCATGGTGTTGGCGTTAAACGGTGAATAGTAAATAGTACATAGTGGTGTTGGTGGACCTGCCTTTCTGTGTAGGAGCTGGGACTGCGTGCCTCCACCCTCGATCTCGTAGCGGACGGTGTTGAAGAGAGCCACGGCATACTGCTGCTGGAAGTTCTCCCCAAACTCCTTCATCACCTCCCGGGTGCGAGCTGCAGGGGAACACCACACACACACACACACACCTGAATACACACACACACAGACGCACCTGCATCTAGGTAGACATTAGACACACATACTGTGGAGTGTAGACGTGTGGACGTAGCTAGACACATACTGTAGTGTTGACGCCTGCACGTAGCTAGACACATACTGTAGTGTTGACGCCTGCACGTAGCTAGACACATACTGTAGTGTTGACGCGTGCACGTAGCTAGACACATACTGTAGTGTAGATGCGTGCACGTAGCTAGACACATACTGTAGTGTTGACGCGTGCACGTAGCTAGACACATACTGTAGTGACGATGCGTGCACGTAGCTAGACACATACTGTAGTGACGATGCGTGCACGTAGCTAGACACATACTGTAGTGACGATGCGTGCACGTCGGTA